>BQNB010136511.1:0-17989 GCA_026074375.1 Tanacetum coccineum
TTGTATTGGGCCTGGGCCCATATACGTATATTATGAACTAAGCCCAGTAAGCTTGGTGCTCATACTATACGTTATCAATCAAGGAAGTTTAGAATGAAATACTTCTATCTTGCAACTGATCTATACTTCGTAGCTTGTTTTGTTACATGGTTAATACCTTGAGATATCATAATACTTAGTTTCTCCTCAACCAAATCGTTGAGGTCCCCAAGACTAAAGGATATAGATGTAGTATTGGTTTAGTTGTTAGCAGGCTTATGTTTGTAGGCTCGGCCCACGTTGGGCTTAGGGTTATCTTTGTATTACTTGTATTTATACTCGACACTTTGTATGGTTTCATGATCAATATACACAGAACATTGTATCATCCTACATAGTAACACGAGGTGGGTTTCTCAGATCCTAAAACACTCGCTTCCGCTTGTTTGTCAACCTTTTCAATCACAGTTACTGTTTTATACCGATTGTTTCTTTGTGGTTTTCCCGTTTCTCGACTAAGTTTTAGTCGACGTTTCTTGCTAAGTTTACCACTGTTTTACCGATTGCAGTTTCAGTCGGTGTTTTGTTTATGGTTTTCATGTTTCTCCCACGCAAACCCCACACACTTGCTACTGTTTCCACTGTTTCTTTTTTTTACAAACCCTAACTACTTTGAGCCCTAAAATCTACAAACCCTAAAAACTACAGAACCTACATACTACCCACTGTTCCGCGCAATACGACTCGATCAAACAAACTTGACAAAAAACGACAACCCACCCCCCCCACACCGGCACTTACCTTTTCGGATAAACTCATGGCTATATCATTTATCCACTTTTGTTCCCGAAAAACTTGATGTCGATGCATGAATTATCCCTCGTTGGTGTATTACTTTTCCCCATCTTGTCATTGATATGGGATTTTGGATCATTTGTTATCCGTTTGCCTCTTCATCCACTTACAAAGACTCCTACATCCAACCACCTAAGGATGCGGAATGGACCAAGATTTAATTTCAATAATTAGGTCTGGATATTCTCCACACTGCTCCATCACTAAGGAAGACCCCCGTTTTTTTATTGGTTGATCTTAACCATCATAAGGACATATATTGAGGCGCTATCATTCAGACAACAAGCGCCGCCGCGTGCTAATGGCTTTGAAAGCCGAACTACGACAACTGAGCATGGGGATTTATCTATAGACGGGTATTTTTCAAGATAGAATCTATTGTTTCGGTTCTTAATGGTCTTGTTTCTCACCACTCTTACGAATGATTATGTTGTTACTTTTCGTGCTTGAAGGTTTTATTTCGCACCAACCGCATGCCCATTAACTCCCGTTGAGCACCGGCCATACTCCACTAGTGACGTACCTACACCCGCCGACAACACCATCCTACACCACCTACAACCTCCTCACCACCTACAGCCTCAGTCTGTAGCCTCAAATATGTACCTGACATGCACACCGCTCCTACTAATGATCCCCCAACCGTGTCAATTATCCCATGGTCACACTTACTCGTGTCGTGACTACTCGTCCTAATCCTCGTTACGCTGGTCCCATAAAGTGTCTACTATCTCTCCCATACCTCGGGTCTAATAAAGAAGCGTTAAATGACCCAATGGGCGAAATGCTAATGTTTGACGAGTATAATTGCACTATGTTAAAAATAAAATCGTTTGGCTAGTGTAACCTCGATCGGAGGGGTGCAATATTGTATGTTATGTGGTTTATTTCTGCCATAAGATTTTGGGCTGATGTCACACATAGTCTTTAAAGCGGCAACGTCTAATTGCCAATGGTAGCACCGCATGTTGAGGGTGTTGATGTTGATGAGACTTTATCCCGGTTTGTTAAGCCGTGCAACTATTCTGACTGATCTTAGTTTTAGCTAAGTTTTCTCGATAACGACATTAGGCCTGTTTATGCAGCTTGAAGTCAATAATGTTTTTTACATGAGACTTAGCTGAGACTGTTTTAAATGCAGCCCACCTCCCGTTTTTCCGGGACCCTCGCATCCGGTATATGTTTGTTTATTGCAGCGATCTTCTCTACGGTCTTAAAGCAGGCACCTCGCGCCTGTTTCATACGGTTTTTTGCTGCTTACATTACTACTGTTTGATTTACTCCTATCGTTGTGACTCCTCTTATTTATTTTACAGACAAAGATTAGAAGAAGGTTGATGATACAACGTTTTTAGTTACTTTAAGTGAATGACATTGTTCCTAACTATGCTTCACTGATCGTTTGCTAAAGCAGATTATATGCTTTTTTAACATCGCGGAGTTTTCTATGACAGATTTGGGTGCAACTAATTATTTTTTTGGGTATTTCAGTTACGCCTGTGACTGTTCTGAATGTTTCTGTCACAAACGTAAGTATGCTATGGAGATTTCGGTAAGCGTGCTCATATGGTTTGGTTGTAATTCTTCTCGGACTCCTGTGATAACAACTGAAGTCCAAGTTGGGGGATTGTGGTACTCACGGTTGTGAACCTAACTTAACCGGAGTTTAGCAGGTTCTCTTCAGTTATCTCCAGCATTCACTCTACATGATAATTACGTATGCTGTGCAGCAGGTTTGTCTTTATATGCATGATCCACGAGAGCCTCATTTCTCTGCTCTCAAGCGGTAATTTGCGGTATGTTCATGGGACTTTGGACCTAATAGGTTACTAGCTATTTTCATCTACAACTGACTCCTATGATTGCTTATTCGATGCTATTGGGCTGTTGCCCACTACGCGACGGTCTAACTTCGGGTATTGTGTTTTTCTGCTTGGCAACAACTAACTGGGGGTAAATTAAATAAATTAGGGATTATAATGAGGATTTATTATCATGGTTCTCTAAGCGTCAGCTGACTCTTTCTCCTCGTTCAGAGCTGAGGCTGAGAATCGTGTGTATCCCAATGCTGTTGCTGAGACATGTTGGAATCCTGAAATTTACTCGTGAGCTTCATACTCCTTTATCTTCCGCCACTATTGTGTATTGTGATAATGTGAGTGCTGTGTACTATGTCTTCTAATCCGGTTCAACATCAGCGTACCAAGCACATAGAGATAGAATATTCATTTTGTTTGGGATTTGGTTCTATTCGGGTCGGTCGCGTTTTTACATGTTCCTTCTCTGGGTTTCAGTATGCGGAAATTCTTCCTAAGAATTACCTCGGCATTATTTTGATAGTTTCGGGACATTTTAGTGTTCGTTGAACTCCCCTCCAACTGCGGGGGATGTTAGCAGGCTTAGTATTTGAAGGCTCGACCCATGTTAGGAATTTTTTAGTACTTGTATTACTTGTATTTATACTCGACACTTTGTATGGTTTCATGATCAATATACACAGAACATTGTATCATCCTACATTAGTGTGTCAGTTTGCACTTTACTGAAAAAAGGGAGTACAAAAAGAAAACAAGAAGGATAATGTATATGACGCCATCCACATTAGCAAAGCCCTATACACATTAGTAAGACTAATTTTTATTAGAATTGGTCAATTGGTCAAATTGGACCCATTCTTAAAAGCAAAGCCCATAAGAAAAAGCCCAATACACATTAGTAAGGGGGTGCTTGGCTAAGCTTATGAGTTAGGCTTATGCTTATGTTATATAAGCGGCTTATTGCATACATATGTCATAAGCTTATAAGCCTATGTTTAGTGTTTGGATTAGCTCATGTTTGATAAGCTTATAAGCTCAAGTGTTTGGTTTGGCTTATGTTGGTAAATGACCAAAAAGGACATGGTTTAATAAAGAAAAGAAAATATGAATGTTAGTTGTAGGTAAACTGAGGGTAAAGTTGTAATTTATATTAAAGTGTTATATAAGCCCAAACCCTCACAAAAAGCCACACTTTTGTGGCTTACCAAAATACCCACATATAAGCTCTTAAGCCCACTCATATAAGCTTAGCCAAACACTTAGTTTTGGCTTATATGAGTTATATAAGCTAAGCTCATAAGCCCACTATATAAGCGAAAACAAACACCCCCAAGACCAATTTTACTTTAGAAGTACATGATGCGCAAAAAAGCACCGATGCGCGCATTAGCTGATGCGTGCCTGATGCAAGCGCCTCACCACGCATCCCGTAAACGCAATGCATCAGGGTGTCCGATGCAATAGGGTAGTGCAACTGCCTCAGGCGCGCCTCAGTTGTGCTTTTTTAAACACAGGTTGAGGCTAGAAAAATTGTTAAGGACAACTTAGACAATCTAGGTGTAATGAATAAAATTCTCTTTTGTCATTTCTCTTTATCAAATTATGTGTAAGAAGAAGCTGTGTACTCACTTACTATAACTTTTACTAAGCATAATTTATATTCAAATAAGGAGAGATTGTTAGGCCAATTCAGAGCCCAATTATCCTTGTCTAGATTTAAACAAAAATTAGGCTGAGTGTTGAAGACTCTCCGAGTGCAAAGCATCAGCGAGCAATCAAGACTCGCTGAGTGCAAAGCCTCAACGAGCAATCTCAGATGTATTCAAGTCAGAAACATCGTCAAGGAAGTCGAAGATTACTTGAAGACATACTCGTCAGCTGGGATAGATATCAGTTCATATGTAGATGGGGGTATGTAGATGGAATACGCTGAAGGTTCTAAGGAGAAACAGGGGTGGGAATACCTTGACAATCCTATTACCCTTTGGAGAAGAACAAGCCGAACTTAAGATTATCTCTAAGTTAAGTTTAAGCGGGAAAACTCAATAAAGCACAATGGCGGGACAAAGTGTCTTTTGAGTTAAAGCTGTCCTAAGTACGAAGTTGGTTAAAGCTATGAATAGTTGGCAGAACTGTTCACTAAAGTATGGCAAAGTGTTTCCAAGAATGGACGTGCATTAAATGCAGTGGTACTTCCAAGTTCCACCACAGGATTTTTGACACGTCACAACTGCCCTCCCTAAGGATACAACCTCGTATCACTATAAATAGAGAGTGTTGTAGGAGTAAATGTTATCACTTTTATTGTTGTTATTATCGACATTTACTCCTTTGTCGAACTTACATATTAGTGAGCTGATCCTATCAACGGGACTATACAAGTTCGCTTGTAAACTTGATACCATGTCAAGTTTACTTGTTCAAAGGGTGATCTTCCATTGTCATTCAACTTGTGCGACCCATAGCACATATCAATAAAGCATTGCAAGATTTGGAAAGTTATTACTTGTATTATTTACATATTGATAAGTGTTATATTTCAATAGAGACGTGTAAATTGAGACTTTCAATTTATGATGTTGAATGTCAAGAGGGTAAGCTTGTGTTAGTAGGAGATGATGGGATGCCCGTAAAACCTATGAATGTTGATGTCCAAGTGCTACTCTTATTGGATTCATTTTCCTGCTTTGCTGCATGTTTAGTACCCTTAATACAAACCACCAAATGTGGCACAGCCTTAGGCAGCGATACTTCTTTCTAATAATGAGGAGGATATTCTATTAATATGATAAAGAGTGATAACTAATATATAGGGGCATGTTTCCTATGTAATCGTACTATAAAACGGTGATGGAAAGTTGGGCCAGAAGTCATAGGAGTCGTTTCGAAACTCTATTTAGGTTTCTTTAGGCAAAAGAGTACTTTTAATAAGAATAAAGTATGAAAGTGTTTTTTTCTAACTTTTCGCACTTTAATCGCCCCTGGCCGTAATGGAGCATTGGCCGGTAATGGAGCTGATGTTTCCCGTTGTTTTATTAAAATGGGAGAGGAGAGAAGGGTAAAGGTTAGATACAAGAGTGACTTCTAAGTACAACACCAAAAACAACACAACTCCATCCGATCATCTCGCTATGCTCATAGGACGTTGTTGGAATGTCTCTATTGGGCTTCAGTTTATTGGGCAAAATTTTTCATGTAGTACAGTAGGGTAGAGCGAGAGTGATGAAGAACGAAGTGTGGATTGTGGTGAGGGGTGTTGGTTTGGTGTGGTAATGGATAATGAGTTTAAGTTTAAGAAAGAATAGTGATAAAAAGGATAGAGAGGATGGATGAGTAGAGGTTATGGATATATTATTTTAAAAGATTTTTAATAGTGGGGTTTGGAGTGTGTGAGTGTGTGAGTTGTTAATTAAGTGGATATATTTGATTGAGTAGAGATTGCGTATAGATAGGGTTTTTTTGTAGGTAGGGGGGGAGGGATTTATGTATTTGGAGGTGTTGGGTGAGGTTGGAGGATGTTGTGTTGTTGTGGTGTGTGAGTTAAGGTTGTGGGTGTTGGTGGGATGGGGTGTGGTGGGTGTGGGGTGGATGGGAGGGTTGGGGGTGGGGGTGGGTGGGGGGGGGGGGGGTGGGGGGATGGGGTGGGTGGGGTGTGGGGGGTGTGGTGGTTTTTTTTGTTGGTTTTGGGAGGGGTGGGGGAGGAGGGGAGGGGGTATTGTTAGGGGGTAGATAATAGTAAATTTGTAACCGTACCTATAAACTTTTGTACGCCGTACCCAATAGACCTTTTAGACAGACTAACGCAGCAATCTATTGCTTCTTTCCCCTGCGGCCTCATCCTATCTAACCAGATCGGGGCGATCCGAGTGATCCGAGTCACGATCAGTACCGCGTTTGGGTAACGAACGATTCCGAAACGCGAACGCGACCGATTCATTGATTTCCCTGTGACCTATTGGTTTGTACTATGATAGACTCGGAAATGGTATTTTTCTTAAATTTCAGTTTGAATTCGAGTATGAACAATTAGAATGGATCACAGTTTTTTTTTTTTTTGAACAGGGCAAATGAATTTTAGATAAAAAAGTGCTAAGAAAAGAAACTAGCAGACAATACACGCAAAAACGATCCAATAAACAAAGAACGAAAAGGAACAAAAAAATACTACCGAAAACGAACTCGCAAAACAACAAAGGCTATTAAATAAGATGTATCCCACCAACGACGTCCAACTGGAATTAACTCTCCCATAACGAGAACCAAACACCCGAGGCATCATACAAAAAAGCGATCTAACCGGCATCCTTTGTTTGTCTCGATAAGTGCATTAATAGAATGAAAGAATAGCTTCTTAACGTTGTCATAAAACACTCCAAATCTAAGATCATAGGGAAAATAATCTTCCACGAACGAGTTGCCAGAGCGAACAACCCGGTATATTTCCATTGGGCTCTATAGCACCATCGTTTATCAGAACTATCTCGTCACTAGGTAGATGACCAATAAAATCAATCCATCAAAGAACCAACTCATGCAGCAATATTTAAATCATTACCCGGGGTGTAGATGGAGGCGCAATTGATGTAGTCTTTTTCAAGAGCAATAACTGGCGTAACAGTCCTTCATTCTCATCATTGGTAACCATACCACAATCACCTAGTAATAACTCCAGAATCTCACAAGCATCATCTTCCAAATTCATTTCCAGCATCCTTAAGTACACCCATCATTATAAAGACCAGATTCATCACGAATCTCGCCTTCTTCAAAAGGAGTCCACAAGATTACTTTCACCCCAAGCGAACATCCCTCCTCTCGCAAAACCCCTACTAGAAGGCGACGACCGAATCATTGTTAACATTCTATCGGAATCTGAATCACACTATCGACATCCAAATGCTCCTCATTTCCAACTTTCATCCCAACCTAGGACCCTCTTGCATCTTCCTTTCCAAGGGGATTAGACTCGGAATGACCTCCTCGATTCAATATTGGGCGCCAATATTCACACAATCAGTAGCGATAATACGATTAAGTCTGAGATTACGATAGAAACTAGAAAGGACCCTATCACACGATTAAAGACTCTGTAACGGACACATAAACCTTCCCATGAGACATTGGACCATCACTTACCAATCCGGTAAACACGCTCGCTTCCCCACCATAACAAGACCACCCAACTTGCTAAAACCTCTGGAGCCCATGATGCCAAATGGCAGACCCACCAAGGTCAATCCAAACACATCTACATCTGGGGAATAAAATCGTGAGAAAACATCTTTGAACTCCAAAAATATCTCTTTCACGCATTTGAAGTCGTTGTCTCCTGTCCACTGTCCATAGAGTCTAATTCCAACCAAACCCAACTTCCCCCAACATATCTAAGACCAACATCATCGAATCCCTCAGAAGACAATGTTTTAAAGCCCTTCTGAATGACACTTAAATCTTTAACTTTTAAGCAAGAATACTAACGCTCACTTACCATCCAAATCAATACAATCGCTACCGAGATAGACTTCACCGCTTCATTACCCGCTTCCTTAATACCTTGTTTACAATCCGACACCCTCACAGATACCTGCTTACCAGCATTACTTGTACGTAGTTGCCGGGGGGGGGGGGGGGGACAGGCCACTGGATTTGTGCCATACCGCTTAGCAACTGAGTTAAAAGACAGAAAAACATTTTCGTTGATACTAACAGATTGAGAGTTCGAACCTACACTGGGTTTGCCGTCCCCAGGTCTATTATAAGTTCGACCATACTTCGCCACATCGGCAAATAAATGAAACCCACCCATCCAGGCCGTTCTTAGATTGGAAACTAACTGATTGATATCATTAACGTTATAAAACGACATAAACCAAATCGATACCCGATTTGATCTCTTTGCAGCTAGTAAACATCGATCACCACACCCATTTGTTACAAATAATCCCAAAGATCTTGGACCGACGCATTCCATGGATATTAGAACAAAGATGATGAAAACGACTTATTCCTCACAAATTAGTATGGTATTTGTTGGGAATACCTTTGTTACGTTGCTCTGACGACGATTATTATTCGAAGAGATCGATCCCATTTTCTGTTCTGAATAATTATGTTAGATCGGTGAGGACCTGTGCCAATTGCCAATCGTGTTATATAACAACAGAATAGCAAGATCCGAAAATAGATTGAGAAAACGCCTATCATTCGTGAATTTGTTATTATCTTCACTTTCGATCGAACCGGAAACAAGGCTGACGTATCACCTTTTTGTTTCTTCTTGATGTAATTTGAAAAAAAAAAAAGTAAAATCCCAAACAGGCTAAAGAAGATCGTTCAAATGAAGAAAATCTTTTGAAATCGCCATGGCCTCTCCACTTTTGAAATTCAAACAGTTTGACTGGTTTGAATGTGATAGGAGAGGAGAATGGACCACAGTTAATAAGTAATGTGCCATTGATTCTTCGAAAGCGGTCTCCCTTGGCAAATGTGGCTAAGGAAGACTTGGAGAGTGTATCAGTTTGGGTTAAACTCCATGATGTCCCTATTACGGCATTCACGGAGGATGGATTGAGTGTCATTGCTATAAAACTTGTTACTGCATTGACAGCTTCCATGTGTATGGAATCATGGGGTCGGTCCAGCTTCGCGAGAGCATGTTCAAGCTAATGTTGAGTTAAGGAAACCCTTGTTGTGGCAGTGCCTAAAATTAAAGGCAATAGATATTTATTCCTTACTATTCGAGTTGAGTATGAGTGGAAACCGACTAGATGTTCAAATTGCAAGGTGTTTGGTCATGCGTTGGACCAATGTCCTAAAAAAACTGTATTTGATGTGAACGTGAAGACACAAAGGCAAGTTGTTAGAGGTCTACCTGTTGGTTCTAAGTCCCGTATTGTCTACAGGCCTGTTTAAACCACAACTGCTAAGAAGATGGATAATAGGGCACGCCAAGCAGAAAGATACGTACTCCATTAAGGTTAGTAGTAATATAAATCAGTTTTGAAATATGTGGTTGATGTGGCTAGTTAAAGTGGTACGAAAATTGTGACATCGAATTCATTCGAAATTCGATGTTGATAAGGATATTGGGGTTACTCCTAATGATTCAGTTAACTTGAAAGGTGAAGATGCAAAAGTAGGAAATAGTAAAGATGTTAACGTGGATAATGAGTACAATGTTAGCGAGAATGATGTAGAAGAGGATGATAATGAAACTGCGAGTTTCATGGCTTCAAAAAGTTCTAAGGTGATGTTTGGTTCGTGAATTTGAAAAACCGGAATTTTAAATTCTAGGAAATTTCAATTCTAAAGAATTTAAAATTTTGGAATTTAAAATACATTCGTATGTTTGGTTGATAGAAATTCATAATATTTTGAAATATGTCATTGTGTTTATTGTTGCAATTTTTTTAGGGAGTGACAGATAGGGGTGTCAAAAAAACCCGATCCCTCCAAACCCGGTTAAGCCTATTCGAGTCGGGTACTCGGGTCAACCCGAATGCTAGATAGGGTCAGGTATCAAGTTGGAAATTTTTGGTAACTCGGGTTCGGGTCGACCCGATTGACCCGAATATGTATTTTTATTTTTTTATATATAAATTTTATAAATTTCCTATTTAAACGAGTACAAAATAGGCAATTTGATTACATTTTACTCATATTCGGGTTGACCAAAAAGCGAATGTGAACGTGAAAAACGCACCCTAAGGGTTGGGTTCGGGTATGAAATTTTTAACCTTGACTCGAATTTGACCCGACCCGAATTGACCTGAACCTGACCAACCCGACCCGGCTAACACCCCTAGTGACGGATTTCCTCTGATTAGAAAAAAACAACAAAACAAACAAGAAAAAAATACAACAAAAAAAGTTTATAAAAAATATGTTTCAAGGAAATTAAATTTCTTCACTTTTTGGAGGCATTTTAATCAGTGTTGTAAAAATCGCTTGGCGGTATCTCGGCGGTCGACCACCGCCAAGCGATATATCGGTCTTGGCGGCGATATATCAGTTTCTCGGCGGTGAGCATAAATTATAAAGGAATTTATTTAAAAATAAATAAATTTTTGCAATATCTTAACAAAATAAGTCAATAACCACAATATATATATTTTTAATATTTTGAATGTTTATTTGATATAAAATCAGCAAAATTTGTATATTTTAAAGAAGGGCAAATTGCATATAAGTGTACTAAACTTATACACAATTTCATTTTAATGTACTAAACTTTTTTTTCTCAATTTAATGTACCCAACTTTTTTTTGTTGCAAATGAAGACAATTAGAAGGTTACCAGGTCACCATCAAGTTATCTTCTTTTCCAACATGATTTTCCAATTTAGAATGTTTTTGTACGTTTTCGTCCATTTTTGTACGATTTGTTCGTTTAAGTCATTCTTCGTTTTTCTTTGTTTTCCTACGTTGCGTTCGCTTTCGTACATTTTGTACGATTTTATACGTCTTCATACGCTTTTTACATTCTTATAAAAAGTACTAAAATGTATAAAACGGATAAAACTTTTGAAAAAGTTCAAAAACGTATTTAAGCATAGAAAAACGTACAAAACGAACGAAAACAGACGAAAACTTAGAAAATCATAAGAAAACGTACAAAAAGGTAAGAAAGCGTAAGAAAACAGACAAAATCGGTCAAAGACGTACGAAAACTGTCGAAATCGGTCAAAAACGGTCGAAATCGGTGGAAATCAGTGGAAATCAGTGGAAAACGTTAGAAATCGGTAAAAATCGGTCGAAAACGGGCGAAATCGGACGAAAACTGTGGAAATCGGTCGAAAACGGACGAAAACGGTGAAAATCGGTCAAAAACGGTGGGTACATTAAATTGAGAAAAAAAAGTTGCCGGAAAATCATGTTGGAGAAAAGGTAATTTGATGGTGACCTGGTAACCTCTTAATTGTCTTCATTTGCAACAAAAAAAAGTTGGGTACATTAAATTGAGAAAAAAAAAGTTGAGTACATTAAATGAAATTGAGTATAAGTTTAGTACACTTTTATGCAATTTGCCCTTTAAAGAATTTTATTAATGTTTTTATTATTTTTAATAATGTTATTAATGTTCTAATAATATATTTAGTTGTATATTACATCAACTATGGTTTTAATTCAGTTTTTCTATACTTTCACTAAGGCCCAATAAGTTATTTTTAAAGCCCATTTAAATGGGCCAAGAAACCATTTATAATTAGGTTACATGCGTTTAAACACACAGCCGTATTTTACCGTACACCTTTTTCAACCTCTTTCACCTTCTTTCCTCTTTTTAACTTCGTCTTTTACCTTCATCAGAAAACACCATAAAACACGATCAAGAAAATCACTATCAAAAAAACAAGAACACCAAAAATCGGCCGATTTTGACCAAAACGCCAAGTTTGGCCGATTTGCTGCAAATCGTGGCGGTGGACCACCGCCAAGCGATATATCACCGATATATCAGCCGCCATGACCGATTTTTACAGCACTGAATTTTAATTCTCCTCATTTTAGCAATTCGTGGAATTTTAAATTTTCTTCATTTCACGATATATGGAGGAAATTAAAATACAAATGCCATGAAATTCCCCCAATATACTCCAACCAAACGCACCCTAAGGGTAAAGGCTCTTCTAAAAGCGAATGTGGCACAGGGAAGAAGAGTTTATATGAGCGTTGGAAAGATAATTATGATGATAACCCTTATGACGATGATAAAGAAAGTGAAGACTTAACGGAAGATCAACTTGCTTTGTGTTATGCTTTTGATATTAGTCTTAATGGTCAAATTAGACTTTAGTTATATTTGGTTCATTTTTGGGTCAAATGTTTTATAGTGGTTAGTGTGTCTCCCTCTTAATTGAGGTAGTTGTGTCTTTGTTATGTAAGCTTTACCGTCTATGTAACGGGCTTAGATGTGAGAATTCACTCACATCCTATTACTTAATCGTTTTTCGAATAATATATTTACCTGGTGTGAAAACCTTTTACCCAAAATAAAACAAAATGAACGAGTTTCAATCAGAGGGCAAATAACTCTATCAAAAATGATAGATCACCCTCTTTGGCAAATATAACTATGAGGAGGACCTGATTGACCAAATCTATGAACATGAGGAAAAAAGGTTCATGTCCAAACCTCTATGTCAAGTGCCTTGTACTCTAACTCTCTTGTGCATTGTGTAGCCCAAAATAGTGACTAATGTAGAAAAAGATACAAGAAGCAGAATACCGAACTCATCTACCGCTGAATAAAATGACAAGGCTCTTCTTGCTAGTCAGAGGAGATTCTTCAAAAGATCAGGGAGGGTTGGAGCTGTTGAGTACCCACTCAAAGTGGAAGGAATGGACATTTCAAAAGGATTGTCCTAAACTCCTAATAACACCTCACCGGGCAGATTTAAACAAAAGACCAGACATCAATCAAGCACACCATCATTTGTTTCAAACCAACAGACTAGAGCCCCTCATAACACTCCATTGGATTATAATGACTATCAAGTTAGGGAGCACTAAGAAAATATTACTCCTAGAATCTAATGAAGATCATGATATCAATCATTCTTTTGAAAAAGAAAATGTTAAGATGAAATACAACTCATAAAGTTAAATGATGTACCAAACTTGTTCACTTTTAGGTTTACCTTTGATCTCATCCCTTGCTTGAGTTTCTGTATGTTAAGTGCCAGACCTTCAATTGTTTTTGACCCCTGGTGGAGAAAAATATCAATTAGAGAAAGCTAGTTCACACACAAGGTTCTGATAGGGAAGTAAGTTTGAAGATACACATATGAAACATCTTACCTTTCCTTTGTCCAACACATGGTAAGATTCATCATCTTGCACAACTCTGCTACGTTTTGCCGGATTCTTTGACTCTTCACGGACTATCTGTCTTCCCATATCTTGAAGCAGCTGATGCATCATCACTTTGTTACTTGGTGAGACTGTAAGAAGACATCTGTTAATCAGGGTCATGATCCCAGCTTTTGCATGCCAGTCATGCTCCAATATTGTTACCACATAATCCTCATATTCACCAACAAAGAAAAAGCAAATATGAAGAAACAACTCTTTGTGAATTTCACGTGGCAAGGAGTCAAAGCTCCTTCGTAGTATGCCCTGAATTTTAATATCGATATCTCCTTTCAATGAATTCAGTGAAGTCAATGTACTTCTCCAAATCTCTATCAAGCCATTTCTATTTTGTTCATCCTCGGCTCTAACATATAGAGAAGAACCCAATACTTTAAGAGCTAGCGGATTTCCTCCGCAATACTGTGCTAACTTTACTGCAAGCTCCTTGAATCCTTCCATAGGAATTTTGGATCCAAAGGCATGCCAACTCAAAAGCTCTAATGATTCATCATCATTCATCAACTTGAGTTTGTACACCTCACACCCCTGAGATATGGGCCCAAACCATGCACGCATATCTAGGCGCCTTGTTGTTATTATGATCTTGCTTTCTGTGTGAAATGCCTTTGTTCCAAGTAAAGCAGCTAATTGATCGTGTTCATCAATGTCATCAAGAACAATAAGCACTCTTTTCATTTGCAATGCCTCCTCAATCTTAACTGTACACTCACTGGATGTTTTCTCATAGTTTCCCCCTAAAATGTGTGTTAAAAGTAGTTTCTGTAGACCAAGCAAACCGAGAGGTTGTTGGCAGTGCTTCCCAATCTCTTCAAGGAAACTGCTGCTTTCATATTTTTGCTTGTTAGAGTTGTAAATGTATTGGGACAATGTCGTCTTTCCAATGCCTCCCATTCCACAAATTGCTAGTACATTAGAATTTGATTGCTCATTTTTCAACCAGGAATTGATGACTTCAGCTCGCGTCTCAATTGCAGTTAGATGGGCGGGAGTACTAACCAGTTTTAGATCTAGTTTAGTGTCAATTGTATGCACAATTTGTGTGATAAAATCTGTTTCAGACCTGAAACAAAACAAGAAGGAAAATGAGCACATTAAGAGCAAGCTATTTGGACCCACTAACCAAATAGAATGGCCTAGTGGCAAGGCACCTAACTTCCTTACAAGAGGTCTAGGGTTCAAACATAACTTGGTACACATTTAGGGATGACCAATGAAAAAGCCAGATGCGGTCGTTGGGATATCTCGATTAGGCTGCGTACATTTGAGTCAAAGACTCACCCTTCCGATGTAACTTACAAAGGGAAACCTCATTGCTTCCCCCTTTTTCTTTTAAACTAGTCGAAAACACAAGCCCATTTTTTTAAGCAGCTTAGAAGTGCAGAAGGATTAAAAGAAAAACTAAGCAACCCCCAACACCCTTTAAGTTTTCGCCTTCAAATTCACCCCTTATAATTGCTAGTGACTCTTACAAATTTCATGAAACTATAATCCTACCCACATGATGTACAATAAAAAAAAAACATTATTCGCCATATCATACGGTATAAATAAAAAGGTAAGGAATTAATAAAGGTCTTGGCATACATAATTGTAAAGAAAAATACATGAAATGAACAAATATATATACCCTGTAACAACCATTCCAGTCAAATTCGCAACTTCAGTTAAGGCTTTCTTCCATCTTCTCTTTTTTAAAGCAGCAATTATTATTAGCAACACCAAAGGAAGGTGGGAAAAGAATGGAATACTCCAAGAAGGAGCAAGAAACAGCCAAAAAAAGAAAAAAGAGAAAGCCACCCACGAGCTCCATCTTTTCGATCCTTGGATAGCGAAACTTCTTCTTTGATTCATAACATCAGACGGATCAACATGATAAAACACTGGTAATATGAAATGACTACACTTCTTTCCTTGGTCAACGATCAACACAAGCTCGTCAAGGCACCATCTGGAATCAGCATAGTTTTCTGATAACACGATTACAGAAGCTCTAGATTGTTTTATAGCTGTCTCGATTTCAGGTTTCAGTAGTTGACCTCTGCCCATTGAATCATTGTCTCTGAAAGTACGAAGCCCTGCTCGTACTAATGCATGGTAGAGATGATCGGTGAAATTATGACGAGTATCTTCACCTCTGAAGCTTAGAAATACGTCGTATTTATTTGTATGATTTGGGGGTGAAGCAGAAGAGGAAGCCATGGATGGATGAAGTCAACTACAAAGTGGAGACAAGTAGTAGTGTCGATATACTACCAAGTTACCCACTCCTAAGGCCCCACCAAAATGAATTCCCTCAATTTTAAATTTAAATACTAGTAGTTCATAGATTTTAAAATAGTCTTTAAGGTGAGGTTGGTTTGACGTATAAGAATGAGGGAATGACTTTCAATCCTAATAGAGTGGTTTGTTTTATGGGTTTTGTTTTCGGGAATGGGAATGAAACCCACAAATGTAGGCAATTTCTAAACCTCTCATGGGTGGTGGGTTTGTAAACTCATTCCCATACCTATACCCATAGCTAGGCGTGAAAAAAAACCGAACACCGAAACCGAAAAAAAACCAAAAACCGTAACCGGTCAAAACTAGGTTTGACCAAAACCGGTCCAGTTTTTGGCCAAACCGCCGGTTCCCAACCGGTTCGCCATTTCAAAAGTTCGACCGGTTTGCCCAACCGGTTTTTAAAAACCGATTAGTAACCGGTTTTTGGCGGAAGTTTTTTAAAATTTGGAATTTCGAATTTCAAACGGGTGGGGAGCGGGGAGGAGCGTTTTTTTGAATTTTTGGGTATAGAATTTACCATTTTGCCATTGTATGTTTAGTATAAATAGAGGGGTTGTATGTTGGTTTATTTACAACTTTCACAATTCACAAAAACAAAGAACACTCTAAAAATTAAAACCGAAACTATTTCACTAATGGCAACTCAAGCTAGTTTAACTACCACCGGTGTTAGTTCTACAAGTGCACCGTCGGTTGTTGAAGTTTTACCTTACTCCCGAAACCCCGCTATTTGGCAACACTTCAACCTCGTCAAGATGTCGGATAACACGACCAAGGCTCAATGTAAGCTTTGCTTTCATTTTTTGTCGTCGTCATTCAACTCGACGTTGAAGGCTCATATCAACAAGTATTGTGATGCACTCAAAACGGCTCTAGAAGTGGGTCAATCCTCTATGGGTCGAGATGGGTCAATTTTTGTATACAATCCGGATGTTGTTCGTGAATAATTTGCCAGTTTGGTGATTCAAGAAGCCTTGTCGTTCAACCACTTCGACAACCCTCGAATGACTAGGGTGTTTCAAAACCATCTTCAACCAAAGGATAATCATGTAAGTCGTTCCACTCTTAAACGCGAAGCTATGAAATTATGGAAAACGAATAAACAACAATTAATATATGGTTTTTTAAATTTAAATGCTAGTGTAAACTTAACAACGGATGTTTGGTCCGCTCCTCATGGTTTGCCCGGTTCGTACCTTTGTGTTACCGCACATTGAATTGATCCCGAAACTTGGCAAATGATGAAGTGTACCAGTGCATTTGAAGACTTTCTGATTCTTTACATGGGACCTACTTTATTCAGGATGTTGAAAAAAGTGTTCATCAAATTTCACTTGGAAGAAAAATATTTTCAATTATGTTGGATAATGCAAGTAATAACACAAACGCAATTCGTAGACTAAGAGTAAAATACGAGCCACCTTTGGAGGGCATATTTTATCATAGTCGATGTGTTGCACACATCATTAACTTGGTTTTACAAGATGGGTTAGCGGTGATCCCGAAAGATCACATGAAAGAATGTTTTAAAACAATGTTAAAAGATATATTTAAATCGCGTACTAAAACATATGTTGACTATTATGTAAACAATCGGATAAACCTTTTAGCTACAGTATGACGACTATCATTTTTTTAAACAAAATTAAAATTCATTAAAAATAAAAACAATACATAATTATTCAAATAAAATTAAAACATTACAATACATAATATTAAAAACATTACAAATAAAATGACTAGTTACTTATTAGTCATAAATAAATAAAACTTAATCATAAATAAATAACAACAAACTAAACTTTAAGGGCTTAAAATGTAACTTAATTATTTATTTAAAAAAAATCTCCTTCTTCCCTACTAAAAACCTGCAACATCTTCATAAAGAAAATATGTATCTCCTTATTCTAAAAAAAAGAATACAAAACAAAACAATAAAAAGAAAAAAAAGAGGAGACGACACCAGTCGTGGGTGTGACCTATTTGTGATTTTGGGCCTTCGACGACCGATTAGACGCGACCGGCCACAATAGGCCGACCGACTCGACGACTGACACGACCGAGTTGGTCGAGAGCCTTATTGCGTCCAACCTGATAGATTGTGAACTATAACACCCTCATTTTTGACATATAGCAGCGGAAGCTAATCTGGGGTATTATTTCATAGTACAACAGTCATAATCA
>BQNB010136513.1:0-17988 GCA_026074375.1 Tanacetum coccineum
ATTTTCTAAAAAAGCAAAATAATTTTTTGATAATTTTTGTATTTTTTATGAATTAAATAAACTTTTAACTAAATTAAATGATAAAAAATATTAAACTATTTCGAAAAATTCTGAAAAATTTACCAAAAATACTTTACACTATGATTGATCTACGAAAAATAAGAAACAAAAATAAGCTAAAGAAATAAGCCCGAAATTAAGCTTTAACAGCTTTTAAGCTATTTGGGGCAAAATGTGTATAAATACACAAGCCCTTGAGTCTTTAACGAAAAAGACCCAAGGGCGCAGCGGTGAGGGTGTTGGTATAAAAGGGGGATGTATCGAGAGGTCTCGGGTTCGAGTCTTGCTCACCCGGACTTCTTGTCTTCCCCCTTTTTTTTTCGAAAACTCAAAGAAGCAAAGTTGTTAAGCTCGTGGGGCTTAACAACTTTGTCTTCTACACCTTTCTCTAAAAAGCACTAAATAAGCTTAAAAATAAGCTTAAACCTTGACAGTTGCTTAAAAGGCTTTACAAGCTAAATGCTAAGTCGTTTTGGCTATAGGGGAAACTTAAGCTAAAATTTGGACTGAAATAAGCCAAGAGGGGTCTAATCTTATCCTAAACAAGCTGAATAAAGCTAGATACTTAAAACAAAATAAGCTGAAATCAGCTTATTATGACAAAAAGCTAGAAGCAATGCTTAAGTCTCAATTTTTCACTAAGTCATTGAGCTTATGGTCAAAGAAGCTAAAACTAAGACAAAATTAAGCTAAAGGGGGTCTAACCTAGATAATCTAAAAAAAACTTAAAGCTTAAGGCTAAAATAAGCTGTGAAGAGTGCTTATGATGACAGAAACACTAACAAGGCTTAAAGGCTTAAAAGGCAATAAGTCTTTTGGACAAATAAACTAAGGAAAGAGGCTCAATAAGCTAACACCTATCTATACTAACCTAAAAAGCAACTAAAAGCTAAGAAGAGCTTATAAGATAAGCTAAACAAGCTTAAAAAGAAATAAGCAGTCCTACTACTTAAGTTATGCTAAAACAGTTCACCAGGCATGTTTGTGCTTAAAAATAAGCACACAAATGGGCTTCCTAAGGTCTGAAAATCAAGAGGCCTATATAAGAGCTTATAAGCTCTTAAAATAAGCCAAAAGATTGGGCTTTATAACACAAAATGACAAAGAAAAAGAGGCTTAAAATCTCCCCTTTGCACCAGGGGAGATTTAAGCTTAACTTGAGTGGCTTATTTGACAGCTTCTTAAAAGCTGTCAAATAAGCTCAAATTGAAAAGCTAACTAAAAACAGATAAACTACCCTAGCTTTTGGAGTTATGCAACAATTTTTAGCTTTTAAAAATCATTTTAGAGTGCTGATTTTTAATTGTGAAAAAGGGCTTGAAATTTTGACACTAAAATCTTTGGTGGTTTTTGACTTTACAAAGTCAAAAGACAAAGCTGCTTAACATCCTTTTTTGTACACACACAAATCACACTTTTTGACACTCAACACTCAAAATCCAAGTGCTTAAAGATTTAAGCACTTGGTGTTCTCTAAAAATACCACAGTTTTGAAAACAGTTTTAATAAACTTTGGAAAACAATTTTAAAACTAAAAACTTTTTAAAAACAGCTTAAAAATGCTTAAAATCTTAAGCTAAATTTAACCAAAATACCTCAACCCAAACCACAAGTGATTTTGACCCGTTTTCAAGGTTGACCCAAACACCCCCTTAAGTTTTAAAAGAGGGTTTAAAAACTTATGAAAACTGTTTTTGACTGAGATTTCGAAGCAATTATGATACTTAAGCTATAATGAACAATAAAAAGCTAAAAGATAAATCAAATAAGCACTTAGGTTAAGGCAATAAGCTAGGACAGTTTAAGAGCTATACTTGACAGTTTTAACTCAGAATTGCATGCAATGAAATAATAAGCACTTAACAAGCATAAACAGGCATTAATAGGTATAATGACAGTAATAAGCTAACAATAAGCTAAATAGCTTATTGCTACAGTAAATAAGCTAAATTTAAAGAAAGAGTACCTTAAATCCTTTTCACAAAAAGGATTTTTGTGAAGACTTAAATGAGCTCTAAACCTACCCAGCTTATGATTAAGCTAAAACTAAGCTAAAATCCCAATAAGCCATCCATTATAGCTCATTCTTCCAAGCTTTTGAATCAAACAGTAACCTTGCTCCTTTGAATTTCCCTTACTTTTATTTAGAAATTTTTGAAAAGAGAGAGATTGTAAGATACAAAGAGAGTAAGATAAAGAGGTTTAGCAACTAAATGTAAACAAAAACTTCACTGACATTTTCATTAAAACAAGCACAATTACAAAGAAACTTTTAAAACTTTAAAACTACTATTCTTTACTAAAAATTTGTAAAATTACATAAAAAACTTAAAACTTAAAAACTACTTAAAAACTCTCTCTACTACTTGCTGCTAAATGGCCTTTAAATAGGAATGAAAAAAAACGACTATGCATCTTTGTCTTCTTTGTCTTGTGTTTCTTCCAACTCACATAAAAGGAGATGTGCTACTTGTGAGAGTGCAATGTCAAACAAATCGTGTCCCTCCATTTTTCTTGAAGCCCAAGTTGATAGATATAAGCCATAGATTGAGGTTTTGTGTGGGTTTGGATTGCCAACATGGCAATCCATGTGAGGGTTGTGGGGTTAGGGATTTTGATGGTTTTGGCTGGTTATGGAGGGTCAAACGAGGCCTGAAAATGACATGTGTGGGGTTATAAAATTTGGGCGGGAAACCTTTGGAAGGGAAGTACAGTGTTTTGAAAACTGTTATAAGGAAAAGTTTGGTGTTTGTCAACATTGGCCCCTAATGGTGTTATACACCTTTGCGTCCATCGTCCTTTTGTTATATAACTTTTGGGGACTTGGCAAAACAAGTCCCCAAGAGTTATATTGCACTTTGCAATATTCGTCCTTGGTGATTAAGAAGTTTGGGACTTGACAGAATGCTTTGTTTGCTGCTATACAAACAAGATTTGGTGGTAATGATGCCACAAAGAAGACTCAGAAGACTCTTCTGAAGTAAATGTATGAGAACTTTAGTGCTCCAAGCACAGAGTCTCTTGACTCTATTTTTAACAGGCTTTAGAAGATTGTAAGTTAACTGGCTATCTTGGGTGAAAATATTTCACAAAAAGATCTCAATTTGAAATTTTTAAGAAGTCTGCCTTCTGAGTGGAATACTCATGTTGTGGTTTGGAGGAATAAACATGATCTAGACACAATGAGCTTTGATGATCTCTACAATAATTTCAAGATTGTTGAACAAGAGGTTAAAGGAACTGCAAACTCAAGCTCAAGCTCAAGTTCTCTAAACATGGCCTTTGTATCATCTCCTAGCAGTACTAATGAAGCTAATACTGCATATGGAGTTAGTACTGATAACATTCAAGTTAGCACTGCTAGTACTCAAGTTAGTACTGCTAGCTTAAGTGATGCTACTGTTTATGCATTTTTGGCTAATCAACCAAACGGGTCTCAACTTGTACATGAGGACCTTAAACAAATCCATGAAGATGACTTAGAAGAGATGGATTTGAAGTGGCAATTAGCATTGCTGAGCATGAGGACAATAAGGTTTTTCTAGAAAACTGGTAGAAAGATCACTATCAATGGAAGTGACACAGCTGGATATGACAAGTCAAAGGTAGAGTGTTTCAACTGTTACAAGTTGGGACACTATGCAAGAGGATGCAGAGGACCTAGGAACCAAGATAGCAAGAACTGGAATCAAGACAGCTCTAGAAGAACTGTAAATGTGGAAGAAAATTCTTCCAAAGCTATGTTGGCTATTGATGGAGCTGGTTTTGACTGGAGCTTTATGGCAGATGAAGAAGTCCCTATAGATATGGCTCTTATGGCTTTTTCAGACTCTGAGGTACATAATGATAAAACTTGTTCAAAAACCTGTCTAAAAAGATTTGAAACTCTTAAAACTCAACTTGATGAATTAAGAATAGAGTTTAACAAATCTGAGTTTAATCTAGCTACTTATAAAAGAGGGTTAGCATCTGTAGAAGAGCAACTTGTCTTTTACAAAAAGATTGAGGTTATTTTTTGTGAGCAAATTGTTGTTCTAAATAGAGATATCTCATATAAAGACTCAGAAATTAGTGTGCTTAAAAGTGAGTTAGAAAAACTTAAGCAAGAAAAATAAAGCAATCAGCTTAAAATTGAAAATTTTGATAATGCTTCTAAGAGTCTAGACAAATTAATAGGGAGTCAGATACCTGATAAAAGTAGAAAGGGTGTGGGATTTGTAAGCTATAATGCTGTTCCACCTCCTCCTACAGGGTTATTTGCACCTCCAACACTTGATTTGTCCAACTCTGGTCTAGAGGAGTTCCAATAGCCTGAGTTTGAAGGCTATGGACCTAAGACTAGTAAGAGTGTTAGTGAAGACATCTCTAATGAGATTATAAAATCTCCTGATGCCCCATTGATTGAGGAGCTGGTGTCAGATGATAAGTGAAAGAAGAAAACTATTTTTCCAACTGTTTTTAAGATAGAATTTGTTAGACCTCAACAACAAGAAAAATCAGTTAGGAAAATAGTTAAGTATGCTGAAATGTACAGGTCACAAAATCCTAGGGGAAATCAAAGAAACTAGAATAATCATAAGTCCCAACAACTAGAAAGTGATTTTGTAATGTACAATAAAGCTTGTTTTGTCTATGGAAGTTTTTACCATGTGCAGGCTAACTGCAATTACCATCAAAGGGAAAGGGTGGTATCTGGGAGTAACTATACAAGGGTGAATTACAATTATTCTGCTAAAAAGGCTTACCCTAATGCTCACAGAAACATGGCTCCAAGAGCAGTTTTAATGAAAACTGGCCTAAGACCACTTAATACTGCTAGGCCAGTTAATACTGCTCATCCCAAAACTACAGTTTATAGTGCTAGACCAATGTCACATTTTTCTAAAACAGCATAATCAACTGTAAAGAGGCCCTATCAAATGAGAACAACATTAACTAACTAAAATTTCAGTCAAATAGCTAATACTACTAAAGGGAAAATTTTTATGCTAGGCCAAAAGCAGTTAATACTGCTAGGCCAAATACAGCAGTAGTTAATGCTGTTAGGGCAAATCAGGTTAATGCTGTTAAGGCTACAACATGTTGGGTTTGGAGACCTACCAAACTTAACAGTGCATCAATTACTTTTAAGAGACATAATTATGTTGATGCACGAGGCAGATCTAAGTCACAGTTGATGGCTTGGGTCCCCCAAAAGGAAACTATTTTTCCATTATTTTTAGTGTGCATAGGGTATCACAAAAAGAAGATCAAGGCTATGTTGACAGTGAATGCTTAAGGCACATGACAAGAAACATGTCCTATCTCTCAGACTTTAAAGAATTTGATGGAGGATATGTTACCTTTAGAGGAGGAGCCAAAGGAGGAAGAATTACTGGTAAAGGAACTCTTAAAATTGGTAAACTTGATTTGAAGATGTGTACTTTGTCAAGGAGTTACAGTTTAACCTTTTTAGTGTTTCATAAATGTGTGACAAAAAGAATAGTGTTCTTTTTACTAACACTGGATGTTTTGTTCTGTCTCCTGACTTTAAGTTAGCTGATAAGAGTCAGGTTTTACTTAAAGTTCCTAGAAAGAACAATATGTACAGTGTTGATATGAAGAATATTGTTCCTAAAGAGAGTTTAACTTGTCTTGTTGCAAAGGCCACACTTGATGAATCAATGCTATGTCTAGGAGGGCTAGATTTATGTAAATCTTTAAAACTTATTAAATTAAACTTGTTAAGGATAAACCTTGTGAAAGGTTTTACCTATAAAAACATTTTGGGAAAAATGACCAAACATGTGTTGCTTGCCTTAAGTGGGTAAATAACACAAAGGCTCATTGTAAGTCCAAAATTCAGGAACATTCTATTACTCAGCCGTAATTCATTTGAAATAGGGACTTGTTTGGTCCAACTTTTGTGAGAACTTAATGAATAAGAAATATTGTCTAGTTGTCACTGATGATTATAGCAGATTTACTTGGGTTTTCTTTTTAGCATCTAAGAATGAACTAGTGGCATTCTTAAGAGCTTTATAACTCAGATAAAATTAGTTGATAAGAAGTAAAAGATAATCAATGGTGACAATTGAAACAGAAGTTATAAAAATTGTGTTATGAAGTAAAGTTTTGTGAAATTGAAAGGCATTAAGAGGTGGGGAATTTTAGGTGTAGCTAGAACTCCTCTGCAAAATGGTGTTGCTGAGAGAAGAAATAGGACACTAATTGAGGCTGCTAGAACCATGTTAGCTGACTCTAAGTTACCTACTACATTTTGGGCTGAAGCAGTTAATACTGCTTGCTATGTGCAGAATATGGTATTAGTAGTAAGCCTCATAACAAGATCCCTTATGAACTCTTTAGAGGTAGTACACCTTCTATATGCTTCATGAGACCTTTTGGGTCTGTCATCGTTACCATTCTTAATACATAGATCATTTAGGCAAGTTTGATGGAAAGTCTGATGATGGATTCTTTATTGGATACTCATTAAATAGCAAGGCTTTTAGGGTATACAATATAAGAACTAGGAAAGTAGAAGAAAACTTGCATGTTAGGTTCTTGGAGGATAAGCCTATTATTGCATGGTGATGGATCAAAGTGGTGTTGATTTTGATGTTCTAAACAGAATCCATGAATTATGTGGCCCACAGTTTGTTGCAGTGTACAAACCTATATGATTTTGTAGGTTAATAAGAAAGTATTGGGTTGCAGGTCAATTAACAAAGAAGACAAGATCTAGCCATAGCTACATTTTGATGCCACTATGGAAGATGGTTCTCTATTTGATTCTTCTTTCAAAGAAGGTTAGGCAATGATGACAACAACCTTCTAGTGAGGCTGGACAAGAAGGAGGTGAAAGTGATAAAATAAAGGAAAGTGGATTTATGATCAATGAGAAGGCCTGAAATAGTTCTCATGATGTTAATACTTGCTGGGGCCAAATATTAATACTGATAGTATTATTTCTGTAAGTCTAAATACTAATACTGATAGTCCATTAGTTATTATGTTCCCAACTGAAGCCATTATGCTGGGATTTCTTTGGAGATGAAATAGAATGGGGATAAGTGCAAACATTTCTACCAACCATATCTATTCCTTATACATTTAATTACCAGGATCAATAAAGATCACCTCAACTTTGATAATGTAATTGGATGATGTGCTGTCTAGTGTCTGGTGTACAGACAAGAAGAATGACAAAGACTACAAATGAACAAGGGTTTATTAGTGCTGTTTATGAAGGGAAAACTCATGAAGACCTTCATACTTGTCTGTTTGCTTGTTTCCTATCCCAGGAAGAACCCAAAAGGATTGCCAAAGCTCTAAGTGATTCAGCTTGGGTAGAAGCAATGCAGGAAGAGCTTCTACAGTTTAAGCTACAAAAGGTTTGGGTACTAGTGGATTTGCCTAAGGGTAAGAGGGCTATTGGTACAAAATAGGTTTTTAGGAACAAGAAAGATGAGAGAGGCATAGTGATTCAGAACAAAGCAAGGCTGGTTGCACAGGGACATACTCAAGAAGAAGGCATAGACTATGATGAAGTTTTTGCCCCTGTAGCAAGAATTGAGGCAATAAGGCTGTTCTTAGCCTATGCTTCCTTTATGGGATTTATGGTGTATCAGATGGATGTGAAGAGTGCTTTCCTTTATGGTAGGATTGAAGAGGAGGTATATGTGTGTCAACCTCCAGGGTTTGAAGATCCTGACTATCCAGACAAAGTCTACAAGGTGGTGAAAGCACTTTATGGTTTGCATCAAGCTCCAAGAGCCTGGTATGAAACCTTAGCCAAGTATTTATTGGACAATGGGTTTCACAGAGTAAAGATGGATTAGACCTTGTTTATCAAGAAGCAAAAAGGGGATATTTTGCTTGTACAAGTCTATGTTGATGACATTATCTTTGGCTCTACAAAGAAGGAGTTGTGTACTGAGTTTGAGAAACTGATGCATGACAAGTTTCAGATGAGTTCTATGGGAGAACTCACTTTCTTCTTAGGGTTGCAAGTGAAGCAGAAAGAAGATGGGATATTTATCAGTCAGGATAAATATGTAGCTGACATATTGAGGAAGTTTAGTTTCACAGATGTCAGGACAGCTAGCACCCTAATAGATACAGAAAAACCTTTGCTCAAGGACTCGGATGGTGATGATGTTGATGTTCATCTCTACAGGTCAATGATTGGATCATTGATGTGTCTTACATCATCTAGACCAGACATTATGTTTGCAGTATGTGCGTGTGCCAGATTCCAAGTCACACCTAAGGTTTCACACTTACATGCTGTGAAAAGGATTTTTAGGTACCTAAAAGGCCAACCTAAATTGGGCGTTTGGTATCCTAGAGATTCTTCCTTTGACTTGGTGGCATATTCTGATAGTGACTATGCTGGAGCAAGCTTAGATAGGAAGTCTACAACAGGAGGTTGTCAGTTCCTAAGGTGCAGATTATTATCATGGAAGTGCAAGAAGCAAACTATGGTTCCCACTTCCTCTACTGAAGCTGAATATGTGGCTGTTGCTAGTTGCTGTAGACAAGTACTCTAGATTCAGAATCAAATGCTGGATTATGGGTATGATTTTATGATCATCATGATTAATATTGATAATAACAGAATTATATGTATTATTAAGAATCCTGTCTTACACTCTAAAACAAAACACATAGAGATTAAACATCATTTTATAAGAGACTGTAAGCGAAATAAGACTTTTGACATGCTTATATGGCTTTTTGGCCAAAGTTGTATATACAGAATTGAATTGTGCCAGGGTCTTTGAAAAAGACCCAAGGGCACAGCGGTAAGGAGTGAGAGTGTGTGTGTTTATAAAAGGTTGAGGTGTTGAGGTCGGGGGTTCGAGTCTTGCTCACCCCCGACTTCTTACACTTCCCTTTTTTTGGTTTTTATAAAAAACTTAAAGAACAAAAGTTGTTAAAGGACAACTTTTTTAAGCTACTTTATGAAAAAGCACATTTATGCTAATAAAACTCAAAAATTAAGCTCTTATAAGAGCTTATTAAGAAGTGTTTTTCAGTAAGTTTGGTTTTAAAGACCAAAAAGCTAGTTTTCATTCAAAAGCTTGCACACTACTCATTATAAGCTCAATTTTAAAACCAAAAGTTACTCTAGAAAGCTTAAGATGTGTAAAAGCTAAATATGAAAAGCTAACTTAACTAAAAACACTAAAAGATCTCTAAATCTAATGATCAAAAGAGCAAACTCAGAAACTATAACTTAAGGCTTAAAAACTAGATTTAGCTTATTTGCACAATAAGCTATCTACTGGATTGGGCTTTTGATTGACTTATACAACCTACTTATAAAACTATTAATCCAAATATAAAAACAAAATCTAAAAGCTAGAATCAAAAATTTAAAAGCTAATTTCTAGTTACTTCTTGTTTTTGGCTTTTTGAGATTTTTATGAACTTTAAGAGCTATTTTACCCTAGGAAATAAGCTAGAATTGAAAACAAGTTTTAAACTAACTTATCCTATGTCTAAACTATAAGCTTACTTAATTTTAGAAGCTAAATCCTAATTTGAGCTAGCTTAAATGCAAAGAACATGGTAGCAGTAGTAATCAGCTAGTTTCTAATGCTGATGCAGTTGACAAAATGGGCATAAAATAATAAATGCAGGTGTCCTTAAGGGACAACCCTGCACTAGACACTCCTATTGAGTATCTAAGAGCACCTAGCAAACAAATTCCAAGCCTAGGAAGGGCTTGGATTAATTTTTTAACAAACTAAGTAAAGGGAAAAAATCCCTTAGTGTAGGATAACAAAAAGTTTAAACCTTTAAATGATATTAAGCTTATATAATTCCTACAAACTGCTCAAAACTTATCTCAAATGTGAAGATCAAACTAACCAAATTAAATGGCACAATTCAGTTTGACTTTAAGAGGTCAAACTGCATTAATCCAAACACCCCTTTAACTAAGACAGATTTCATTTTAGCTTATGAATTTGAAATCTAGCTATTACAACTTAGAGCATTCCAGTTTTTACTAGCCTTATATAAGACTAATAAGCATTAAAACCTTTAAGCTATTAGCCATTGAAATCAACAAGCTACACTAAATTTACTTATTTTTGGGTTTTTAATGACGGTTTATAAGGGTTAAGTAAAAACTAAGATTAAGACTTGAAAACTACAGAACTAACAGTATTAACACTAATCTATGGTGAAGCATATATGCTGAAATAACATGAATAAGCAATTAATATGCAAAATTTAAGCTGTTTATTTAAACTATGGATATTTAAGACTCAATAAGCTTAAATAAGTAACTTATCTTGAGCCTTAGCTAAACAAAGGCATTAATATGTCAAGTGAGCAATCTACAAGCTCTGGCTTATCAATGATAAGCCAGTTTATTCTGGAAGCTCTTCCTTAGCTTGCGTCCCTTCATAAGTTCCACAATCCAATAAGCAAGGGTTCTTAAGTTGAATTTAGAGTTTGGGTTGATTAAGTGACTATTTAAGCTCAATCACAAGCTTAAGGACTTGTGAGAGCTTTAATGAGCTTGTGTGAGTAGCTTGTGACAAAAGTGAACAAAAACATTGAGATTTATAAGAGCTTATGACAATTTATTTAAGAGAAATAGGATTTCCATTGACTGAAAAAGCTTGATTACATTATACGGAAAAAGAAGGTTACAAAAGTTTAAATGAAAATTACAATAAGCTAACACTACAAGCTAAATTTAAGCTAAAATCTAAAGCTACACTAGATATCCTGTGTGTGTGAGAGTGTGCTCGTATTTATAGCCACCAGGGAAGCTTGTAAGCACAAATTCGTTAGAGCTTTATTCATTATAGCCTTGATTCATTCTTCAATTCATTAGTACTTTTTTCAAGCCGTTGGATTAGATTGGTCTCACACGGATTGCCAGTGTGGCAATCCCGTGTGATATTGTGGACACCTTTGGTGCTTCTTCTGAGAGTAATGATGAGTATAAATGGCTTCATTTCCTTGTGCTTTCTTCAATTCCAACATGAATTCGTCTGGTTTTAGCCTATGGAGAGCTTGGAATATGAGTTTGTTTGCTGCCAAGGTGTACTTTAACACCTAAATTGTCCTTTTTGGCCCTCAATTTAAACTTGCCCCTTGATTGTGACTTTGTGGTAAATCGAAGAAGATGGGTGAACAGTAAAACTGTTTTTCCCGCTTCTTTTTTAACTGAAAGGGAGGAGGTTTGACTTTGTTGACCCGGGTTTTATAATTGACCTGGGTTTGGGCCGGGGTGTAAAGGATTTGGGCCCGGGTTGTGGATTGGTTTTATTATAGAAAGATAACGGTCGTTATCTTTTATTAATAAAAAGATAACGACTGTTAGGGCATTTAGGGTTTGTTTTGTAATTTGGTTTATAAATGAGGGACTGATTTGTTCTTTTTGTGAGTTGACCCATTGGAATTGTTGACCAAGTTTAAATGTTGCTTGACCCTATAGTTTGACTTTGATAGCTTCCTTCCGGCTTTTTGTGTGCTCTTCCGTTCTTGTGTTCGTGTTTGCCCGGTTTTAACGTTTTCTTGTGGTTTTTGCTTTATCCGTACCTGCACATACAAAACACAAATCACAGCATATCTTTGCCATTTTTATTATGTTTTTGGTCTTTATTGGATTTATTTTGATATAAATTGGATATGTGTTTTCACACATATTAAAAATCCCCAAACTAAGCGATTGCGTGTCCTCACGCAATATTTCATGCTTTAATAACAAATACTCAAAACTTCCTCTAACTAATCTTTGAAAAGTAGCAAAGATTTTTGTAGAGAAAGCTAAGAAATCACAAGTTATAAAACACCCCTATTTCCTATTTTCTAAAACCTCTTTTTCATTTTTTTTAATAATGTTATTTGACTTTTGTTATTTTCCTTAACTGTTAGGGATCATTGAAACAAGATGCATTTCGGATATCCGAGAATGCCCCAACTAGGATAAATTCATCGTTCCCCGACTTTTTCTCTTATCCATAACCAAGCTTAAAACAAATCACAGCTATAATATTAGTAAAGATGCTAATACTACTCATATTGACATCTGTGAACTTTTTACACCCGACATTTATTTTTTATTAAGTGTAGTGTGCTATCTTGAATTTCTACCATGAATTAACTATTTGCATAATTACGAAGCTTTTCGTTCCCACCATAGATTGATGTTGCTTAAAGGCGAGGATCATACCCTGTAAGACTTTTCGTCTAGGCAACATCACAATCTTGCGTTAAGTGCCAGGAGTTTGACAACTCACAGAATTAGTATCGGGTAATCACGGCCTTAGGTTTTAATACACTCTCAAGTTGCCCGGATATTCTTGCTTATAATAATAGAATAGTCAACTAGTGCAAGCTTTTGTGAATATTTACAATTAGAAGGCAATTAAATTTAAACTAATTTTCTATTAAATTTATGCAATTATAAACATCGACTTTTTAGAAGGCTGTAACATTTCGAGTTGTGAGCCGGCAAGTGACAGCAAATTTAATCATTCTCGGATCTTCTATTCTTACTATGGGCTTTCTTTAGAAGTCAACACATCGGTTGTGAGCCGGCAACGAGTAGTAAACTTTATAACCCACAGCTTTTATTATTATATTTATTTTTTATCATTTTATCATATATATATATATATATATATATATATATATTTATTTATTTTTTTCTTTTTTTATATGTTTATTTATAGAAGACTACTTTTTGAAAAATTCAAGTATAAATTTGAACTAAGATTAAAATTTTTGGTATATATTACATAAAAATTTGTTGATTTATGTTTAATTTCCAAAATCAGCCGTTATATTAATCGGTTAAAGAGCTTATGGAGAAAAAGCAACAAGTTACATACATGAGCTCTTAAGATTTCCAAATAATCCTTGTTTAGCATCCTACTCATACTTAACTCTATCATTTTTCTTTCTTCGCAAATTAGCGAACGCTTAACCTAAAAGTTAAGGAACAAGCTAGAGCTCAACACGCTCGATCGGGTCAAAATTTACTCTTATTCTTACCCAGATTGTGACAAAAACACTTATTTTATTTTTATATTTTTCTACAAATAAAACTTTAAAATTTAATTTTTTTTAAAATTTTACTATTTTTGTGGGAAAACGGGGTGCGTGAGAACAAATCATATGTAGTAAAATTCAAATCGATAGATTTCCCTCCCCTAAACTAAATAATGATAATTGTCCTCAATGTTTAAGGTGGGTCTCTATGCAAATCTAAGCCGTTTATTAATTATGCAAAGATAAACGTGAATCGATAAGATGAAAGGATATCGGATTTCCCCAAACTAATTGCAAACAAAGGATAGGAAGCTCGAGTGAACCGGGACAAAACACCGAACACGAGAGTCTTCAGAAAATTTGGGTCTATCCTGCAAACAATCACAAGTACAAACAACAAACACAAAGAACGAAGTGTTCTAGCCCTCTTTATCAACTCATGAGAAAACTAGATTCGAAATATCTAGTTATTGGTTATCGCACGGGATGCCTCCCATGAAGCGCTTTATTTTTGGTAACCGAGTCACATAGCTTGACTTATCCCTGTATTCATTTGTCCTTAGGGAGAGTGTGGGAGTCCTAGATTCTTTGGTGGTAAGTCCCCTCCGAAGTAATGCTTCACACGATGGGACCATCACTTAAAGTTTAGACCTCGGTGTTGAGATAATCAATGTATAAACACCTCGTGTTTTTAGGTCATTGTACGACGTTATGTAATTCACATTTATTTTTAGGGTTTTACGCGTTTGCTTTTAAATCGTAATCGTTAAGCTAAATCGCGTAATAACTAAAAATGATCATTCAATGTAAACGGGCATTTAAACTAATTAATTGTTGTCGTCAAGCAAGTGTAGATGATTATTTTTGAGGATAATTATGTATCATTGCACATTTATTTTTTATTGGTTTAGTTAAGTGTTCACGTTTGTGATAAAATACCGTTTAGGCTTTCCCGGAAGCACGTTAACTTAATTACGCGTCAGCAAATACACTCAAAATTTATACCCAATATTAAAGTTTATTTTAAAACTTCAAGTATTCTATACACAGTATACATATCTTCATGAAAGAATTCAAAACAATACTCTACCATGTGCAAGTTATAACATATTTTTAGTCTATCCTACATTATACTTAATATAATTGCAAGTATTCATTATATAAAAGATCAAAAATAATCCTAACTTATACACAAAGATGATTTTGTGTAATTTGACTAGAGGACAAGATTGGTAACAAAGAAAAGCTTCAACAAATATCTCCATTACAGCATCTTGCATCCACTTGAAACTTCATGATAGCCAAAATCTTATGAAGATATGCTTTAACTATCTTTCCAAGCCTTTCCCCTTACTCTGCCACTAGACATCAAATATCTTCATAATATCTTCTATTAGTAGTATATATACACATGCATGTACATAGAAGGCTCACACTTCCTTTCCTTAGCAAAATAAAAGACAAACAATCTCTCTTTCTCTCTTCTTAAAACCACGGCTCAAAACCTATCAAAACAATCATAGTTGTATTTTCTAATCATTATACAAGATAAACATCATATTTAAGGTATTCTAAGAAGGATCCAAGGCTTGGTTAAGCATTTGCAAGCAAGGAAGCAAGAAAAGGAAATTAGGGTTTTCAAAGGAAATTAGGGTTTTCAAGTGTGCTAGCTTTGGTTTTTAATCTAAACAAGAGTTTAGATTGTGTTTTTCTTCTTCATTGATTCCACTATAAGAGTCCTCTTCAAACCTTTATCTTTACATTAATAAGATTTTATGTGTTCATATGTTATATTTAGCTAAATCACCATTTAGGGTACTTTTGAATATGTAAAATGGATATTTACTTATGATTAATGTTTTATGAACTTATTTACATGTCACATGGATGCTAATATGATGTTAAAAGGGATGTATAAGTGTTTTAACATGTTGTTTAAGTATAAACATGTATATGTACAAATTAGGGTTTCTAATGTTAACTTATGAGTTACAAGTGAAAATGGTAGTTAAACTTGTTATCTTGAACACACTTGAGCAAAGCATGATCATGTACTTTATTAGATGTAAAACATAAGTAAAAATGTTATGAGTAGTTGTAATCAAGGTGTTGAAGCTTAATGGTACAAAAATAAAGCTTAATGAAAAAAACATGTTTTAATCACAACCTTTCAAACTTGCTGTTTTGGTTCTAATTTGTTAACATCCATGTTAGGTTTTATAAAGATAGTACATCTCATAAGGATTCCAAAATGATAAGAAACTCGAAAATCGGATTTATAACGAAGAAGATACGCTAGTTACGAGTTTACGACGCTAAATACTTTATAAAACAAATTTTATAAAAGTTACTATTCATTTTAGCAAATTATGCTTTGTAAACATCCACAATAAATGATTAAACTTTCAAATACCGAGATCAGTGTTCAAAAGGAATCGCTAAATACAGTGCTAATATCGAATAAGATACGGACATTTACGAGTTTTGCGTTTATTGGTGTATTCTGTAATGATAGTAAAATCATATTCACAACAGAATCTCAGAAACTTAAAAATGTAATATTATGATCCTGTCTGAATTACGGGAAGCTGTGGGGAGTAAGAAAACGCGAGAAAACAATCTAAAACGACAATGTTATGTCTATTTTTATAAAGGCGTAATTATAAACGTTTTTATTTATAATTACGATTTCACTTAAACGATTAGATGATGATATAGATTCTTATAGATATATATTTTTATATATATTTTTTTTTATATTATATATTATTTATTTATATTATATATATAAATATATGGTTACTCCCTCCGTCCCATATTAAGTGTCCATTTTTGACTTTTAAAAGTCTTTTTTCTTCAACTTTGACCTTAATTATTTCTTCTTATGTTATATGATACTCAATGCAAAATATATGAATGGATAGAGTTTCGAATGTATTTTTCATTGGTATAATTTTCAGTAAGCATTATATAACATAAAGAAAAATATTTACGGTCAAAGTTTATGAAAAAAGAATTCAAAAAGTCAAAAATGGACACTTAATATGGGACGGAGGGAGTATTAGTTATCGAAGTGCTATATTACTAGGGAATTTCATAATGAGGCTTCTTCGGATGGCGTATTGACGAGTTGTTGGATTTACGATTTAAAGTATCCTAACTCCTCGTACGTCATGTCATGACCTCTTAAATTATGATAGCCCGAACGATAGTACGATGATAACTATATAGGATTATATACGGTTGTTGTTAGACAACGTACTTGAATACTGATTCGACCTATAATATCTAGGTTGCATTCGGGCGTTAGCGTGACGCGTCTTTACTTGGGATATTTTATTATCAGTTTACTCACTCAAGGTGAGTTCATAGCCCCATGTTTTACAATTATTGATTTACAAGTTTTTGGGGTGAGAAACATATGCATGTTTTACAAATTGGACGCAAGTGTACATTTTATCATGATTACGTTTTGCCTAAGTAGCGATAACCCACTATGCCCATGAATCATGAACTGTCAATTACTGGAATGTGAGCACGAATGATTATAGATAGATCTATTTGGGATTGACCTCCCCGTTCGGGTGACTAGCTATCACTGGAAACGAACGTATATCATGTCGGATGTTGGATGTTACGGGTTGAACATCATCACGGGCAATGTAGGCAATATTTATGTATTGTATTCATATATGTCGAGCTTCAGTGTCATGAGCTTAGGAAAACGTAATTACATTTTGTGTGGTATGCAATCTGTTGCATTATCCACTGGGAATTGTCTTGCGGTCCTGATATACATTACATAAAAAACCTATGAAATTCACCAATTTATGTTGATGTTTTAAATGCAATGTTTTTCAGGAGGTCATTAGCACGAGGTGCGAAGGATCATGGTGGTTTATTTTGAGTCGTGCATTAAATATTTTAGTCGCATTACATTTTGTATATCTGTTATGGGCTGGAAATCTTTGTAATAATAACAAGTAAACAAGTAAAGCTTCGGGCTTTTGTAACACATACTTTATTAAATCCAATGTATCAGTTTTAAACGACTTTTTGGTCGTTCTTATATTATCTTGTGTTATTGATCTGAGAAGTAACACGCCCCGGACCCTTATTCCGCTGCGACCCAATTTGGGGGTGTTACAGATTGGTATCAGAGCCAAGGTTATAGAGAACCAGGTCAAATGTTTTTGCTGGACTATAACCGTTTTCAAACATTGCATTCATACAAAGGGGTTTTCACGGGACATACATACACAAATTATGCATTAGTCGGTTAGGCTAGATGCATGCATGATTGATATTCATGATTTGATATACATGTTATGATATAAATGTATATTACTATAAGAGTCTTATATTAAATACTAATATAAGTTATGTTGGAGTTTCAGATACGGTTATGTCAGATTCAGAAGATTCCACGGTCACCTATACGGCAGTGTCCAATCCATTTGAGGATGGGTCAGACATTGGTTCACCAGGAGTTGATGGACCACCTATTATGCCAGAGGACCCATATACTTACATAATGGCTGCTTATCAGGTTCCACCATCGCCTGACTACATACCTAGCCTCGAGGAGCTGCAGTCACCACCCCCACTAGACTTTGTTCCTGAGCCGATGTACCCTGAGTACATGCCACAAGAGGATGAGATACTCCCAGCCGAGGAGCAGCCACTACCTGCTGCTGCCTCACCCACTGCAGATTCACCAGGATATATTCCTGAGTCTGATCCGGAGGAGGAGCCGGAGGAGGATGATGAGGATCTCGAGGAGGATCTAGCTGATTACCCTGCCGATAGGGATGATGATGATGATGATGAGGAGGAGGAGGAGCACCAAGCTCCGGCCGACTCACCTGTACACCGTATGACTGCCAGGATATCTATCCGGGATGAGCCATCCATATCACTTCC
>BQNB010136515.1:4733-17988 GCA_026074375.1 Tanacetum coccineum
TAAGTCCGTTTTTGGTTATTTTAGCTCGTTTTTAAAGGTAAAAGGTATGTGTAATTAAACACATACCAATATCTCATCTGCTTTTAGTTCTTTAGTTGGTTCTGAGCCTTCTCCAGTCTTTTGCCTTTTTGAACTTTCTTCTTGAAGATTTAGACCTGCTCTTTTTGTTCTTTCTTTTTCCATAACAGAGTCCATAGGCACAAATGAGGTAACCTGTTTGTAAACATTATCAAACATCTCCTTGACTTCATAAAAGCTCTTTCCCTTGAAGTGTTCCATCTTGTATCCTGCCATATTCTTCATATATGTGCACATGGTCTTTCTTTCCTGAGACATGGTTTGAGGTTTATTTCTGGTTGCCTCATATCGCTATGCAGCTTGTAGCTTCTTTCTCTTGTCAATGATTTATGCAAGTAGTCTTGCCCTTTATTCAATGGATAGATTTTCCCTTTCTTCCTCTAACAGTTTCTGAGCCAGATCCTCATCTGCTTGAATCTGAGCTTGAACATCATCCTAATCAATATCAGCAATTAGGGGATTAGCTTCATCTTTAGTAGTCTCACTTGCAAGTAGCTCTTCTTGTTCTGCATTAAACTTTGCTTCTTGTTATGCATTAAATCTTTCTTGTTCTTCTTCATGCAACTTCTGAGCTAATTCTTCATCAAGGCTCATCTAAATATGAACTCTCTTTTTGATCTTCTTTGGTTGCTCAGACTCTTGCATAATGGCTTTACCCTTATCCTTTGTAGTTTCACTTGATGAAGGAATAATGATGTTAACTTGTTGAACCATACCAGCAATACTAACTGACATTAATGCACCAGCAGTACTAACTGATTCTTCAGCAGTACTAAATATCCTACTAGCAGTACTAACTCCTTCACTGCTAGTACTAATTGCTCTTCTTCTTCTAGTATAAGTATTGACATTTTTCTTGGCTGCATTTGCAAGAACTTTAGCTGCACTAAGAACTCCTAACTAATCTTTAGATTGGTCTTCTGGACTACTAATCTTTATAGGAATAACCAATATTGATCAATGTATTCTATCATCCTCCCCTGTTTGGAAGTATCCTCTGAACTCTCCTCATCATCTAAGACTACAATCTTGGCTCTCCTTCTAGCTTGGCTTGTCTTGACAGTCTGCTCTAACTTCTTCACCTTTTTGATAAGTTTAGTTAAAGCATCACCGTAGGTTTGTTTTGTTTGCTTCAATTCTGTCTCCAAGCTGTCCACTTTGTTTGACAATTTTATACATAGAACCGTCACTTCATGTAGTGTCATACTGCCCTCATCACTTCTAGGTGTGTGACCTCCTGGGAGAGGTGAATCATGGGGTATGGTAGGGGACTTAGGGATGGTACCACTGCCCTATCCTGCATCTATGCTAGAGACAGTAGTGGCAGCCCCTCCATGAACAACATCCACACTTATGAATGCAGCCTCATCTGCTACATTGGTGTAAGTAGGAGAACTGGGCTGAGGAACCTCAGTTTCCTGTCTGGTTGGTATCCTTGAGGGTGATGAAAGTGGTGGTTGTGAGGTTGTTGGAGCACCTGAGGGTGTGTGATGGGACTCAACTGGGACTGTTGATCCTTCACCCTGCAGAATTGGACCTTGAACAAGCATTGTTGGAAATAAAGGAATGTCCACCCTAGTGTATCCCTTGGAAGCCCTTCTCATATTGCTAAATAGTTTTTGTGTGAGGGTAGGAGCAATATAAGTTCTGTTGTGAGGTAGAAGATGTCTCTTATGCTTGTTCAAAAAGATTTGAATAAATCTTGGATACATTAAAAATTTAGACTTACTATCCAAGTTTTTCACCATGCCTTCAAAAATCATTTTAGAAAAGTTGAAAGTCCTGTTTGTGGCCAAGCAAATGATAGCAGTTGCTATATTGCTACTAAATTGTTCCCAAGCAGTCTTCTTAGGACTTAAACAATGAAGAATGGTATGGATTAAGAATCTCCATTGAGGGGAAAAGTGACCCTTTTAGAAGGTCAACTTGTCAGAGTTGGAAACATACCCCATAAGTGTAAGTTGTTTAAAGATTTCAGTATTAGGCAAAGTAGTAATACCATCAGAGTCTTCTAACTTGAGATGCCTCCTGATAGATGCCTCAAAAACAAGCTTAACTTTCCCATCTATTGTAGCAGTGATTTGTACTTCTCCAGAGTCTAGGGTGTTTGCAACAGCAGTTTGCCAAAATTGTTGGATAAGTGAAACATAGATAGTAAGATTTTCAGTGAGAGCATACTTTATGTGACTTGTATTGAGAAAATGTACTATCTGGTGAAAACCTTCACTTCCCTCTGTTTTGTGCAAGTAAGCGACCATGTTGTTTGTATCATAAAACTCCAAATTAGCCATTGTTGATTGTGAAAAGGTTGATTGAGGTCTGGGATAGGTGCGGTTGTAAGAGTATGTGAGTTTGGAAAATTTAATTGAAATATTATAGAGAGAGCTTAAGGTTGTGATTGGACCGGCTTAATAAGATTGAATCTTTATCTTGAAGAAAGCTTATAAGGGAAAGAAAGATCAAGAAATATCTAAATTATAGACCCCTATAAGCTAAGTTGTTGGCGGAAATATCTCAACGGCTATAATTTATTAAGAAAATTCTGTTATACCTCAAACAGTACTAACGGTATCATAACAGTACTAAGATTAGCCTAACAGTACTAAGTAGTGCCCATCAGTACTAAGAATTTCTGACTAACAGTACTAAATATGCCCTGTTCACCGTCTCCTTCATCACTTAACCATGGGTAAATCAGATGGCAAATTACAATTGAAGGTTCAAAAGAGTAATTTAATGGTTCAAGTACAAGATGGCAGGGTCATTACATCATCATAAACCCTCATTGGTCAAGCCAAGCAAAGGGAATGCCACGTGGACCTAAGAGAAAGCATAAGTGAAATGGGATTTTACTCTACTATCACTCACAGAAGTAAAACAAGGTCACATCACACGGAATGCCACGTTGGCAATCCGTGTGATGACCAAAGAGATCTAACGGATGAGATTGCTTTCCAATGATTAGCAAAAGATCAACAGGCCAGTAAATCCAAGGAGCCGTGTAACTGATTTTGAGCTAGAAACCTTCTTGGATTGCTATAAAATATAGGCACTTCTCCACACGCACAAAGGCACTAGCTTTTAGTTTTAAGATTTTAGCTTAAATTTAGCTATGAATTTTCATTTAAAATTTGTGTAATTTCCTTTTCAATATTGTAATCAAGCTTTTATATTAATGAAATTGTGTTTTTGCTTTCAAAAAATCTGTCAAAAGCTCTCTTACTTTACTTATAAGCTCTCAATAAGCCAAAATGTTAAGTGACTCGTCAATAATGAGTATAATAATATATATATATATAAATATTATAATATATATATAATATAATATAAATAATAATATAATATATATATATATATATAATTATAGCAAACACTCAACCAATTACCTTTGCACAAGGAATGGTTAAAAGTTCACCAAAATAAATATAATATGTACGCCTCGGAAGTATGATTCCCGGGGTCCGTTTTGAGTCCCAAACCGCGAGGCTGGAATTGGAAAAACGAATGACGGAGTGCTGATTGATGTTTTGTAATATGACAAGGTAATGATGATGTTTTTGTTCTATTTCTAACCAATCAAATATACAAAAATTAGTAAATAAAAACCTAAAAAAAACGAAAGCTATATAACTTAAAACCTAAAACGGGCACGAAAAACGAGGGCTAAAAACCTAAATTTTTTATAAAAATTACACTAAGTGGAGAAAAAGTGCAGAAATTTAACAAAATTAAAAGCCCCAAATTTTATCTAATGTTTAAAACTTAATAAAGACTAATTAAAACCTAGCAACCTAACTAATTCTTAAACTAAAACAAACAAGGACTAACAATGGATTTAACGACATGGACTATTTGTCAAAAAAGACCAAAATAAATTCTTTTTTTCCACCCTGAACCCCAATCCCGATTTTAGTTCCAAGTCTCAAAAAGTTCCTAAAAATGCTGATATTAAAACGTCGTTTTTAGACCCCAAAACGCAAAACGGGGCACGAAAGTTGTTACAACATGTTTTCTAAGCAACTTTAAAAAAAAGACACATTGCGAAAATAAGAACTGTAAAAGCTCCAAAAAGCCAATTAAGCTGCTGATTGCAGAAAGTTGCTTAAACTTATTGGTTTTGGTATTTTTGGACACTACAAAACAGCCATGAACGGACGAAGCAATAAACAAACTCAATAAGCTCAAATTCGAAAAGACAGAGATTTTTGGAAAGCTTATTAAGCTGCTTAAATCTGATTCCAAAAAAGCTTTTTTCAACCAAACCAAACTTAACTTAACTCAATTTGCATCAAAAAGTATAAACATCTCTAACTTTTTATTAAATAAGCCAAATTCAAAATAAGCAAAAATCACCAATAAGGCCAAACTTAAGAGAGTCTTTTGGAAATAAGCTCACTAATGATCCTTATTAAGCCCACCTATTATCACTTTTTTAAATAAGCCACTCCTGAAATAACACAATAACACAAATGACTAAACAAACTACTATTTTTTATGATTTAAAATGAAAATAAGCACTTTTCAGACCTAAAATACAGCTACTGAAATAAGCTCAAAACTTAAATCAAACCTCAAAAATTTAGCTCACCCCTCCCTTGGAGCTATGCTCCAAAAAATCATAACCTAAAACCTAATCTAACTATCCTAAAAGTGAGATCAAAAATTGGTGAACTACCGGTACTAACTAAAAGTTAGTACCGCTAGCTTTAAAAAGTAGTACCTGAAAAACGCTAGTTAAAAGTTTATTACCCTCGCTAGTTCTAAAAACCTCATAAAGTTTTTCAAAAGTGTCCATATTTAAAATCTTTTCATACTGAATAAAAACAAATTATCCAAGTAACAAAATACGACACATATAAGCAGACTTTAAATTAAGCAAAACACTTAAATAAGCTCAATTTTCTAACAATGTATAACTTCAAAACTAACAGTTATTATTAAATGAACAACAGTCAAACTAATAAAAGTTTGCATTATCACTTTTAAAACAACAACAAAGTACGATAAGACTAAACATTACTGAAAATCAACAAATAAGTAACCATCAGTAACAAATAAGCACTAATAACACTATCTACAGTAAAATAAGAACAACAAGAAAAAGAGATACTTTCCACACTCCTTGCTCAAGAACAGGCAAAACCAAGAATCAAAAGCTCTAGCTTGTATAAAACAAGCTAGTATTGTCCATGAAGCCCATCCAGAACTGGCTTAACATCCAAAAAATAAGCTGTGTTGTATTTGATAGTGATTTTTTACAGTTTTCTCTAACTACTTACCTTTTTTTTGGTTTTCCTTAATTACAAGCAGTTTATAAGTACAAGCTGTATTGAGAGCTTTTGAACACAAAAACAACACAATTAAGAAACTTAACACTTGGAATTGTAAATTGACTTAAAAACCTCAAATTTTGCATTAAAAACTTGAAAATGTTACAAAGCTGAAGTAAGAGCTGTTAATGACTTAAACACAAACTGAAAAAAGCGAAGATATTCCTACTAATAAAAACAAAAAAAAACTAACTCCCCTAACTTGGGTTACAATGGCCCTTTTTTATACTAAAAAACGAACTCACACACACACACAAGGTGCGTGTCCTCTCTAGACCTCACATATCAGCGGCAACAGCGACTTGAACGGTTCATCTCCGACCTTGTTCGATCATTCCCTGATTTCTGATTCTCTTATCTGATAGTTTGGTTCTTTCAAATCCGTGCTGGTAGTGCATTTTGTGCTCCAGTTACTGCCTCTAGCTGTCACGTCATTGTAAAGACACAAAAACCATGTATGTTTTGGTTGTGTGAGGTGATTCTAAAACAAAAATAAAATGAGGAAGGGGGTCCCAGCCTTCAATTTCATATTTGGCTTTTTTGGAGTCAATCACAGCCATACGAAATGCTTGGAAAGTGTGTGAGGGGATTCCAAACATGGCACTTATACACTGGGGAGGGGGAAATAGAGGAGTGGTTGAAAATGATATTTTCTATCTAGAGTGTTTGAGTGTTTTGCGGAGAGAGGTATAGGAAGGAAAAAGGACATCCCAACTTCTGTAACCTACCTGCTCTGGGTTTTGTTAGTTTGGTTTTGTGTGGGTGGGTGTGGTATTGGGGGGGGGGGGGGGGGGGGGGGGTGTGGTTTTTGTGTTTTTTTTTGGTTTTTTTTTATTTTTTTTTTTGTGTGTTTTGTTTTTTTTTGTTTTTTTTTGTTTTTTTATTTTTGTTTTTGTGGGGGATTCAGTCTAAAGGCGATAAAATAATGGGTCACCAAACTCCACAGCCCGAGGGATTTCAGCCTGGTTCACGAGAGGAACCGTGAGATTAGAGTTTTAACCGAGTTGCAGCGTGTCCTGCTGCTAGTTTCTTCCCTCTCGTCAAAATGTCTCTACTGAACACTATAACCAATTGAATGTTGAATGGTTTAATCCCCATCAGTTGAGGTATTAATATGCGCGTTAGAGAGAGCCTTGAAAGGTTTGATGAGGAAGAGCTGATTGGTATTGTCTCGAGTTGCTGCTGACCCGACTCGGGAGAATAAGTTTGCGTGCGACGAGGAGATTACTTTGGGGTAAGTCGATTTCACACACACACAGTTGTGTTGGTGGACAAGCTCCGGGATGATGAATTGTTTTGTTACCACGTTTAGGTGGTAACTGTTTCTGATTATTGCCTCTTCTCCTCCTCGGAATCTACGGAAACAGCTTGGGGTGAGGAGTTATGACTGCCTATGGGTTATTACTGGGTGTGATTTTTTGAAGGGCTGAGAGTTAGTAGTGAAGTGGTAATGGTGTTATTTGTGGAATAATATTAAATTTGGTGTTTTGTTTTGTGTGGGGGATGTTGGGGGTGGAAAGAAAGGGGGGTATGGGTGTGGATTGGGTGTTTATTATGAACTGGAGGAGTTTGGTATGTAAAATAAGGGTTTATGTTGATAAGATTGTGTTTGAGTGTGTTTGGAGGAGTGGTGAGTAGTTTTGGGTTTTGGTATGGAGGTGTTTGAATGTTGTTTATGTGGGGTGTGTAAGAGGTGGGTGGGTAGTGGTGGGGGATGAATTGTATTTAGGTGGTAGGGTTGGGGTGGGAGTATTATTTGGTAGTTTGGTAGTGTATGTTGGGGTGAAATTTTGAGATGGTATGGGAAGTGGTTAAGTTGGTTGTAAAGGGGTGTTGTTTGGGGTATTTGAGTGAAGTGAAGGATTATATAATGTTGTTAAATAAACACTGCGCTGGGGGAGGAGGCGGATTTACGCACAGGCGCTCTGTTCCACCCCATTCTGTCAGAGTTGTTGTTGCTGTTAATATAATTCATAACGGTCCAGACCTGGCTTACGGCAATCATAATAATGTCTTTGTATCTGCTCCTATGAAGTTGTTTCTGCGTTATTAATTTGTATTTGCTTCAATAGTTTAGTTGCATTAATTTAAAAAAAAAACATATGTACTCTTAGATATCGTGTTGTATACCTTTGGTGTTAGTGCTTGCACTGCACGACAAATGTTGTTCATTTCACAGTGGCAGCTCACATGGCTTAACACCCAAGAAAGAGTCCTTGGCTCACCTTGCAAAACGGCTGTTGGTGTGTTACTCAAATCCGTTGATAGCTGTAAGGTTTGCTAAAAATCCTAAGGCCTTGCACCTCACATGTTCTTGTAACAAAGAGTGGGTAGTCTCAAGAGGGAACTGAGCTCTTGTATAGACCTTCTAAATCAATAAATGGTTTGCCGTGGCCAGGTTACCAAAAACTGATGGTAATTCCATTTTCCCATGTTCCTGTTTGGGATGAAAAAATGACTATCTAAGAGGTACGGCACTTGTAAAGACTTTCTCAAATCCATTGATATTTGACAATTTATATACTAAAATTATATGGTTATCGACTCACCATATTAAGTTACTTGTATGAAGAGTTGGCTAGTCCCTGAGCAAAACGGTACAGGAACAAGACGTTTCAATCCGTAGTATTGCCTGTTGACGGTTTGCCAAAAACTGTTAGTGTATTCCAATTCACCCTTGATTCATGAATCTTAGAAATTGGATGGTTTTTGTTACACCCAGGGTGTTTGTTCCACCAAAGTATTCAACTAGCCCAAGAGTGAGTAGCTACTTGGTAAAGGCTTATCATCTACTTATGTTTGCTGCAAAGACTTGGAAGCTTGCTTTTCTTTGATTCTGCTGTTTCAATTGAGATGCTGATTGGATGCTCTTCTTACGGTTTTTGCCTGCTTGTATTGTCTCTGATGGTATTTGTTTTCTGCTGTTACTCAATCCTCTTGCTTCGAGAAGATCTATCTAGAAACTTGGAATTAACGGAGTCAACACCAAGTTTAGGGGAGGATTGTTGGGAATAATTGAAAAACGACTAAGTGTTGTTTCTGCTGTTAGAGATATCATAATCTGCTGATAGGCATTAAGTCGTCCCTGCTGAATTATTACTGCTGGACCAAGTTTTTCCCAATTTGATCTGCTGACAGAGATATAGAATCTGCTGATCTTATTTATAGACGTGATTATTGTATGCAGGAATTATAGATATATTCTAGAGTTATCTCGATAAAGATAGGAAGATGATAAATAGGAAAGATGATATTTAACGCGTTTTTAGGAAGAGATTGATGTATATCTCTTACGCAATTTTAGGAATCTTGTTTAGCAATTTAGGGTTTCTTCTCTATAAAAGAAACCTTTAGCATTAGGGTTTGGTACCGATTGAAAAATCACAAAAACAATTTATTATTAATAGAGAGATCCATAGAGGATCATTGGTTATATTTGTTCTTCTTTATTCTGTATTGTTTAATTTCCGCCTAAATAATTGTTAGAGTCTCTCACGTATATACTTGTGATTACATAAGTACTATACAACCACAAAGGCTAGAAGATCTATCTAGTTCTAGATCCTAACAAGTGTATATTGCATTAATTTTCTCGTAGATTTAGAAATAAAATCAAAATCTTTTCCCATTCAAACTACAAATATCAAACCGACTCTCGACTTTCCAATTCACTCCTCGTTGGGGAAAACGACCCGGGAATATCATATACTACTTCCGGTTTCATTGATTTTCTTGATAATTATCCTTATTATATATTTATTTATATATTTTTAAGGGTTAGTCTCGAACGAATCACTCTCGAAGCTAAAATATGGAATTATTGATTTCTCAACGTTAAAATGGATAAATATTCAAGGCACGCTTCGCAACTAGCTAAAACGACGATTTTCGTTAAAACGGCTAAAAACAAAATAATAAATTCCTTAAAAATTAGAAATGGAATTTAGAGCTCGGTTAAAATATTAACCGTAAAATACGAGATGCTACAGTCTTCCCACCTTAAGGGGGCGTCGCCCTGGTGCTCTATTCGACTTATCTCCATTGGGTTTGCGACGGTTGATCCACAGTTGGAAAAAAATCCATATAACAATTTACGAGTCGAAAGGAATTCATAGCCCAAAGAATGATTACACAAATGAGCACACGCTATGTCGATACACATAAGCATTTGTTTGTGGGTTACTTGGTTTTGGGTATGTCTTTGAAGGCGTGCATATATGTGTTTTGAAGACATGTGTATATGTTCTAACGAATTTGGTAATAAACTCGAAGTACACATATGTTCTTTCACACATACTTGAAAGAATATGATGAAAAACTTAAAACACATATATAACGCTTAATGTCCCAAAACGTCTAATAAATTAGATATGCATAGTTGTTATCATTAAAAAGTTCATTTCTTATTACTTTGTGGTTTAATTGTTTTAGGATAACCACGTGACTATGGATACTAAGATAATAATATGATGTCCTAGTTTTTTTCTTTCTACGTCCAGGTTTTTTCTTTCTTCTTTTTGGTTTACACATAAAAGGTAATGTAATAGTGGCTGGATTGGAGTATATGTGCACTACTGGAACTTGTGTGTATGTAATCTCAGTTTTATTGTTTAGTTGGAGCACACTTATTAATTGTCTATGATTTTTTTATATGTGCACGTGTGTTTAAATGTTAATACAAAATAATGATATAGAAAATAAAAGTGAAAATGGGTGTGCATATGCGTTTTAAGGTTAATACAAAATAAATGAAAACGGGTGTGCATATATGTTTTATACGTGGATATATAGTTCGCGTTTAGTTTTCCTAATTTTTATTCTTTTTTTTGTATCAGGTGTAACTTAATTAAAAGAATGATGACAACAACGAGTGTGCACATTTGTTCGCCTTCTGAAAATGTTGAAACAACGAGTGTGCACGTATGCCTGACTTCTGAAAATGTTGACAGCTACGAGTGTGCATATATGTCCACTTCTAAAAATGTTGATAACAATGAGTGTTCACATATGTTCGTTTACGTTAAATATAATTAGTGCACACGTGTATAGATCGATTAGATTAATGTATTTATGCTTTTTAGAAATTTGTATTTTAATTGTATTTCAATCGATATCGAATTTTGTGTATAACATTTATGTTCTTGGTTTTTGTTATAAAGTTACATTATATAAAAAACCACATATGCACCTTACTAGAAAAACATGCATGTTGAAAAAATTATTACAAAAAATAGAATAAAATAATTAATTCATAAAGCACTTATGAATAAAATCATTTTTAAAAATACATATGAACTAAATCATTTTTAAAAACATGCATGTTGAAAAAAAGCAAAAATAAATAAAAAATAAAAATTTAATTCCAAAAATTAAGGGTATTTAAAAAATTGAGATTTATTTAAAAATAATCAAAAATAATATAAGAATGTCTTTTACCATTATACCCTTTTAGTTTTTAAAAAATCCTTAATATTTGGAAAAATATGATTGGTTTAAAGTGGTTCTCGCAGTTCTCGCACTTAATTTGGTTATGAAAATAAAGCCCCCCTATATATATATAGATAGCGGTGATCCCGAAGATAAGCGTAAGAATTTGAGAGGAGAGTAGCTCATATATGTACGAGTATCCATATATAATACTAGTATTGACGTTCGAGGGAGAAAATAAGAAAACAGGAAGTACGCAATAATCGGAATGGTCAGCGTATATATAACCGACCGATATGAAGAAAATAATATGTCATAAGATAGACGTATGAGAGAAAAATAATAACCAAGCATTATATATTAATTATTAATATAATAGAAATAAGAATGAAAAAGGGAGCATATACTGTATACTCAAACCTGGAATTAGCAAACAGATCCTTATTTAAGATATAAATTGTACATAAACATTACAAAGCATAAAGTATGTCATGATGAGTATCCCTTGGATTTATGAATCGAATACAAAGATAACTATACCTTACATTAAATACATAGAAGCATTCGGATATACCTTTTTGAAAGTAATATTGATTGTGAACAGTTAATAACATGTAATATTTAAGTTGTAATAATCAAATAATAAGTTGTTTGAATGATTTGCGCATTGTGATTATTAAAATGGTTGATATACAAAATGAACCAAAAGGACATTCTTGTGAAATCAGAAAATAACTTCGTGTGAGATTGAAGTAAAAGTCTTTCAAATTGGGTTAAAAGAAAGGGTGATTACTCTTTCAGTGCAAGTATCGTCCCCGCAGGGACGATACTTGCATCAAAGGTTTCCCCAAAGGTCTCCTCACAGGGACGATCCTTGCACCAAAGGTTTCCCACAGGGATGATCCTTGCACTTTCGTAACGTTTGGGACGAAACATGCAATTTGGCCAAACTTTAAGGACGATTTATGCAATTTACTCTCCAGATTAATTTCATTAAACATAGATAAAGTTCTAGTACATATCATATAAGATTTCGAATAATAAAGAGTGTTGTTGGGAAGGAGTAAAGGATAACATACTTGTTCTGTATGCTTGAGATGTCATCTATTTCATTCAGCCATTCAACATCGGGCCCAAATTTGACTTGTCCATCTAGATCCAAAGTAACATGCACCCCAAGACCACCATCCTCGGGTATTGGATAGATTAAGTGTGTGAATGGAGGAACTGTAGTATTTGTTAAAGAGAAGTAGCAACCACGTGCATAATGAGAACGTGGAATTACTCCACAATTAATGCCGCTGAAACACCTTGCAAGAGCTGCAGCACTCAAGCCTGCAGAGTTTACTACAAGCTTAGGGAGTAGCAGAATATCAGGGAGCCATTGAGATTTTTGATCACAGTTTCTTAGCGATTCTGTTTCAGAAATGTGAAGATAAATTTGATTATCTTCAATATGTGCGCCAATCACAGTATTGTTGTAACAAAAAGTGGTCCCATGACTTTCCGCTTCACCCTAAACTCACATTTGGTGAACATCCCTGTCAATATGTATCAATTCTGAACATGAAAACTTTAAAGTATCAATAAGAAAATCTCACTATAAATGTTCTGGCTTGAAAGATGCGGACGTAGGAAATTTTACTAGGTTTCATTTATCTACTTGACTTTATGTTGCTGTTAAGTTGCTGCACATGTACTTTACTAACTAAACAAAGAAAATTGGAGCATATTCATTTTGAGTAGAAGCCTTACATATTATGTTAAAAGAAGGGTGTAAAAAGGTTAACTGTTTCCCTATATAGTCAATTTATTGCAACATGTGTGAAATTGGTTACACAAAACTGATTATTTGACTCTAATAATCAGATAATCTGTCTAAAATTGCATCCAAACACTCTATAAGAATCATACCATTTGTGAGAGCATTAAGGAATGGGAGTCGATTATTCCTGAAGTAGGTGACCATAAAGCTCTCACGCATTGCAATTCAGGCTCTAATGACATTGCTTCAGATCCATCCATCATTTTGAGCCAGTCAACTCCATTTTCAATACCATGTTTTAACAGATAATGCAACTTTGGAACCTCTTCATACCTTGAAGCAACAATGAGCTTCCCAATCTGCTTATGAGGAATTCCATGTTCCTTACAGTACTCATACAGTAACCTTCTACCTCTAACACAAAAACGTGCCTGCAGAATATATGTAAGAATTAGTAACATTTTTTTTTTGGTTTGAGTTATTCGATATAAAATATATTAAAGTTAATAGTTAGATGAACGTTAATATCTACTTCTTCAAAAAGCATGATCCGAGACCTTGTTATAAGCTCTGTACTTGTAACACCCCCAAAATGGGTCGCAGCGGAAAAAGGATCCGGGGCATGTTACTTCAAGATCAACAGCACAAGATATAT
>BQNB010136517.1:0-17988 GCA_026074375.1 Tanacetum coccineum
GCCTCCCTAAATTTATAGCATAAAACGCAAAATAATTTCAATAAAATTTGGCATGCATTTTACTAGCATTGAAATTCTACCAAATTTTAGTAAGACTGAGATTCTATAAGTACTTAATAACAATTTAGATGAGGTTTTCACGTTTAAGGGTAGTGTATCACATATTTATTTTATATGTAATAGGTTATTACATCAATAAAACTAATTTTTTTTGGTAAACCTAGGTTTCTGACTCGACATTGCGGGCCGACTAATCCCAGGGCGACTACCCTTTTGGATAGCCCAGTGACAGTGCAAGAAAACCTCCATGAGTAATGGGGGATTAATGCCTCTATAATGATTATATCCCTACCTTTGGGTATATTAAAGGTTAAATCTTAAAACATAAAGACTAAATGCTGCCAAAATTACAAAACTGAACCTGTTGATTCACACGAATACTTCTAGCTATCGTTGATTCAACGAATGCCGATAATCATGATCTTTCCAAATTAGACTTTTCATGAATTTTAAAAATGATTAATCTAGCACCATAATAAGATTATTAAATAGTCCAAGAAACTTGAAACGGGATTAAAAGGTAAAAGCGCTGGAGCCTAGCCCAAAAACAAAGTCTAAAAAACATGAGAAATACATAAAAACGCAAATAACTCCTAAAATAGAGTGTTTTGGGGCTCGAAAGTTGCATAAACCGTCGTTAACAGTTTACCACGTCGTTTTCCTTGTTGCAAGCTTCGATTTGCTTGTTCCTGGGCCTGAAACGGAGCCTCGTAGACCAAGTTATGCTTGTTTTAATAGATTGTTACATATATACAAGTATTATAAAGGTATAAAACGCTCATGGGTGACAAAATCTTATCAAACGGTTGGAATTATTTCCCTACAATAATAACAAAACTACATTTGGATATACTAAAGGCTAAACCGTAAATCAAAAACACCAAATGCTACAGAAATTTCAAAATCAAAAAGCCTCCCTAAATTTATAGCATAAAACGCAAAATAATTTCAATAAAATTTGGCATGCATTATACTAGCATTGAAGTCAAACTCAGCTAATCCAAACACTACTTTAACATACATGACATTTAATTAAGCAAATGAAATTTCAATTAAGAGCTCAAGACTTAATAACCAGACAATGAACAACTTATAACAAGACTAATAAGCAATCCTAAGCATAAAATAAGCAATACTAATTAAGCTAATATTTTTGGTTTTTTATATGATTTTATGACAATTTAAACAAAACTAAGATCTAAGCTATATTAACTAAAAACAGATGATCAATAAGCACAAATAGATTGAGATAAGCACAATTAAGCCACTAGATAAGCAAATAAGCAAAACTAAACTAAGCATTTAAAAAAAAGAAAAATAAAAGAGGACTTATAATTATCCTTAGCTAAACAAAGGATCAATGTGCTCAAAGAGCTTATTAACAGCTCTAGCTTATCAATGATAAGCTAGTAAAAGTCCTTGGAAGCTCTTCCATTGTTAGCTTCCCTTCCAATTGTCCAAAGTCCATTTAGCAAAGGTACTTATTTGATTTTAAGGTTTAATTAGATTAGATGATTGATTTAGCTCAAATCTAAGCTTAGAGACTTAGATGAGCTTATATGAGCTTGTGAGAGGCTTATTAAACAGTAGGTGACTTTAAGAGAATGAAAGAGCTTATGACAAATTATGCTTAAGAAAAAGGAACTTTTATTAACTAAAAACTTGATTACATTGAGCTGAAAAAGAGATTACAAAGATTGAATTACAAAAGCTGGATTAAAAACTAAACATTATTTAAGCTAGAAATTTAAAAGCTAAGCTAAAAAAAACTAGAAAAAGAAGATATCATGTGTGTGTATGTGAAGGGCTATTTATAGCCCGTTGCTGAAGCTTCTAGGTCCAAATTCAGTTACACGCTCTCAATCATCTTGTCCTTTCACTCCCTCTAATCATTGGATCATCATTTAGAGCCGTTGGATTAGATTGAAGGGCACACGGATTGCCAACGTGGCAATCCGTGATTGTGACAGGTTGTTCTTCTTTTGTGAGTGATATAGCACAAAAATCAATCCTCCTGTGTGTTTCTTCTCAAGCTCACATGGCATCCTTTGTTGGGCTTGGCCAATCAAAAATCATGAGTGACGTTTGTTGCTGCCAAGGTGTACTATATCACTTGAATTGAACTTCCACGTCATTAATTTGCATTTGCCCTCTCTTTTTGACCCGTGGTAATTTGGGGAAGGAGATGAATAGTAAAAACTATTTCTCCCGCCCTTTTTTACTTATAAGAGGGCGCGTTTGATTTGTGTTAACCCGGGGCTTTGACTTGGGTTTTATAAAAGGGAAATGGACCTTGGATTGTTATAGATAACGGGCCAAAGATGTATAAGGGTTAACACCCGTTTAAAGTTAAGGACCATTTTGGTAATTTTAGACTTTATGAGGGACTGATTTGGGAATATTTGGAGTTTTTGTCTTTTTGTGGTTTGACTTAATTTGACCAAAGGTTGACTTGAGTTGACCACTTTTGACTTTTGATAGCTTTCTCCTGGCTTTTTACGTGCTCTTCTGTTCCCGTGTCCGTGTTTGTCCGGTTTTGACCGTTTTCTTGTGATTTTTGCTTTATCCACACCTACACAATCATAAAGACAAAACAAACAATATTCAAGCATTTTAAGCACAATTTTGTCTTTTTAAGGTTTATTTTGATATAAAAATGAATACGTGTTTTCACACATATCAAAATCAAAAATTGATTCGTCAGAATCTATATATACGTAATTATAAAATATATAATACGATGCACATATGTCAGTAGGTACTTCTTTGTCTGCCATAAAGCTCCACATCAAAACCAGTTCATCAATAATCATTCATAGCTTTGGAAGAAGTTTCTTCCACATTCCAGTCCTTCTTGAGTGTCTTGATTCATGTTCCTATTATTTGATCATAGGACCTCTGCATTCCCTTGCAAAATGTCCCATCTTATGACAGTTAAACAGTCTACCTTGGACCTTTTTTATCATATATCTAGCACGTGTCACTCTCATTGATGTGAATCTTCTTACCATATTATTTGGAAATAACCTTTTACTCTCATGCTCTGTAAAAGCTAACTACCACTTCAATTCTTATTTCTACTAGGTTCATTCTTCATGGATTTTATTCAGGTCTGCTGGAACAAGTGAATACCCGTTTGGTTGATTGCAAAAACGCATAGACAGTGGCATCACTTAAGTTAGCAGTACTATCTGGAGTATCAGCAGTACTAATATGAGAGTTAGTAGTACTAACTTGAACATTGGTAGTATTAACTTCATTGGTACTGTTAGGAGATGAAACAAAGGCCATGTTTTAAGAGCTTAAGTTTGAGTTTGAGCTTGATGTACCAGTTCTTTTGACCTCTTGTTCAACAATTGAAGTTGTTGTAAGGATCATCATGCTCATTGTGTTCAAGATTTAATTCTATTCTCAAGGACCACTACATAAGTGTTCCATTCAGAAGGCAGACTTCTCAAAAATTTTAAGTTGAGATCTTCTTGAGAGATGCTTTCACCCAAGATGGCCAACTGGCTAACAATTTTCTAAAGCTTGTTAAAAATAGAGTCAAGTGACTCTGTGCTTAGAGCATTGAAGTTCTCATACATCTGCTTCAGACGTGTCTTTTGAGTCTTCCTTGTGGCATCATTACCACCACCCCCCCCCCCCCCCCCCCCCCCCCCCCCCCCCCCCCACCCCCCCCCCCCAAAATCTCTAATTTGTATGCTATCAAACAAAGTCTTGGCATCCTTGTATTGATTGAATGTCAGTTGATGTTCATTGGGAAGTGCCATCAGCAACATACTTCTTGCTTTTACATCATTCTTCTTTTGGGCCTTCTCTTCAGTAGTAACAGGACCTGGTATCATTAAAGTAGAAGTACCATTAGCATTTGTTGTTGTTCGTGCTATTGTTTTGAAAGAGTTTCCATTCTCTATGACATCCCATAGAGCACAGTCTTGAACTTAAAAGTATTTCTCTATTCTTAGTCTCCACATCTCATATTCACCTTGTTTGAGAATGGGCAACTTTGTAGTAGCATTGGTTTGGGAGTTTTCTGATCCATCTCTTTTGTGTGATAAGAGTTGTCTTGTTTGTTTCTTCTTATATCAAAGTTTTAGAAACACAAGCTCTGATACCACTGTTGATCCAACTTCCAATCTATCTTTGTTGTAAAGATATGTTACTTTGGTTAAATCCAAAACAAACAATATGAGTAGAAACTTTTTGAATACTAAAGAGTATGAAAATCTACTCTTTAATATTGAAGAAATATCAATAAAACAGTAAACTTGACTGAATAATGATATAACCAAAAAGCTCAATCTTACATATATCGAGTACTCTGTCTGTACTAGGGTTTACAACTTGGATGCTATCATGCAAACTCTATGATATTAATTGTTTGAACCATACTAGGATTCTCCCCCTTTTATACACAAGGAGTCCTTTACAAGATAATACATACTCTTTGAAATTACTCAAGATCGCTTCTATAATTCTAATCATATACATATCTTTCTAACTTTATAAGATATACACTTTGAATAAGTCCATACATATCTCTTCACACGTCTTTATCTTCATGTAGTCATTATCTTCTTCTGGCAGTCTTAAGTCTTTAGCAGTATTAAGTTCTCTTCAGCAGTATTAAGTTAGTACTGGCAGTACTAACTTTCACACTAGCAGTACTAATCAATTAGTACTGGTAGTTATAATTCCCACCCCCCCGAGCAGTCAAACTTTTTACTCTTGGCAGTACTAAGTATTTTGAGAGAGTCATTTGAAATCGTACCTTTGCCAATGATGTTACCGCGAAGATTACTACCAAAAATGACATTACCTCCGTTGTATGCCTTGTAGCTTGAGAAGAGCTTTCGATTACCCGTCATGTGTTTGGAGCATCCGCTATCCTTTATCCACTCATCGGGTTCCAAGTCGACTCCAAGGCATATCTATTTATATAAGGCAACAACTCAAACATTTGGTCCCCAATATCTCATGGGTCTAAAGTTGTTAATGCTAAACATCCCTTGCATTTGATGCAATTAGTTGGGATGTGAAAATGGAAGACACATTTCCCATGGCATGTAATTTTGTCGCGGGAAGTTGTTCCAAGTTACAGGAAAACCACGAGGTTGATTTTGTCGACAAATATTTCTTTTTGGTTGCGGTCTTTTAGGACGATGATAATTATTTATGACTCTTCTGGGTGGTGGAATTTTTGATCTAAAATTTGGTTTTGAAAATCCAACTCCGGGCTTTGACAATGGCTTGTAGAATTGTTTAACTTCAGTATCACTAGCTACAGGAACTCTTACATTGTTTACTATTATGTGTTTTGGTCTAGGGCCCAAAATAGATTTTTGAAAAGATACACTTTTCTCAGATCCAGGTGTGGTTCCTGGTGGCGGTGGGGGACGCCTGCACATTAAGGGGGCAGCCTATATTTATGGGACCTCCATCAAGGGACACCTTTTTCTGAGCTTTCACAAAATTTATTTCCTTAGTTCCACTAGATGATGCTTCAAATGAATTAAACCCTAAACCTAACTTTTCACCAGAGGGTTTTTGATTATTTAACATTTCATTTAAGCAATGTGTGCTCTTTTCAAACTTGGTTAGTTTAAGAGCTTCCTCTTTAAGCTTTTCATTTTTAATTTTAAGCATATGACATATTACACATTCGAGATCAACATCCTTGTTTTTTCTCGAGTGTAGACACTTTTTCTTTTAGAGTACTAATTTCCTTTTCTAAGCTATCTCTAGTGGCTTTTGGTCTTTTATTTTTAGTGATTATCATTAAACTCATTTTGCATAGTTTATCATATTCATTTTCTAATATTAAATCATCTATTGACGAGTTTTCATCACTAAAGTAAGAGGATTCAGAACATACCTCACTTGATGCTTGAGCTACTAGACACGTTTCATTATTGACTTTCTCATCATCTTCTTCACCGCTATCACTCCAAGAACCTCCGACAAATGTTCTTTGGTTCTTGTCTTTAGGTGGTTTTGGACATTCTACAATAAGATGATTCGGGTCGCCGCATCTAAAGCATTTTCTATCACTTTTACCGTTTTTGTCGTCTCGGCTTCTTTGAAACGTCTTTTTGTCGTTCCGAGGTTGTCTCACGAATCTACCTCTTCTCTTAAAGAATTTCTTGAAGTCTCTTACCGCCATGGCGTATTCTTCGTCTTCACTTCCGGAAGTCGAACACTCTTCATCACTAGATTCTTTCTTAGCCTTTAAAGCAAGAGATTTCCTTTCAACTTTTGCTTTGACTATTTCAGAATCTTTCTTGATGATCATTTCGTAAACTTTGAGGTTCCCGATAAGTTCATCAAGAGATAGTGATGTTAAGTCTTTCGACTCTTCAATTGCCGTGACCTTTGCTCTCCATTTGGGATGTAGAGCCCTAAGAAATTTCCTAACATAGTTCTTGCTAGAATAACCTTCATCAAGAGCTTTTAGACTAGTAATAATAGTATTAAATCTAGCAAAAGCACTATCTATAGATTCGTCTTCGGAAATGACGAATTGTTCATATTGTTGAACCAAAAGGTCGATCTTATTATCTTTGACTTGACTATTACCTTGGTGGGTGATTAACAATGTTTTCCAAATTTCTTTTGCCGTATTACACATGAAAATTCTTTCATATTCTTTTCTAGGCAAAGCATTATAAATAACCATTTTAGCTTCGTTATTTTTCGCAAGTTTCTTTTTAAGATCATCACTTTGTTTTTCGAAAGGGATAACCTCATCTAATTTGGTTTCCGGATTTTGTTCAATAGGTTGAAAATCACCGTTGGTAATAACATGCCAAAGATCTAGATCTTTTGATTTAACATATGTCTTGAAATCTATTTTTCCAATAAATAAAACTATCACTTTCAAAAAGTGGTGGTCTTTGCATAGATTACCCTTCTAGATATTTGTCAGAATCCATAGATCGATCCAAGCTTTAAAATACAGTATATTTTAAAAAATTGAGTGACCTTGGCTTCTGATACCAATAAGTCATCTCCTTGAATTGTAAATCTCATTAGGAATAGAAAGAAGAATCATATTCGTGAGTTCCATTTCCGGATCATAGTACAATAAGTCATCTCCTTGAAGATCATCTACTTCTTGCAACCTTGGTAATGTTGAACCTGTAGGTGTGATGTTCCTAAACACATAAGGGCCATCTTCTAGTGCTTTGAGAAGCCACTTCCGGTTTTCCCTCTTACGATTAAAGAAATCCGTTTGAATCTACTTGCCCAAGGTATGTAACTACCCCTTTCAAGCATGGGTGGCCTAGTCTCAGAACCGGCTTCAGTGAGGGGATTGTTAGTATGTTTTTTGGTTGTTGACATTCCTATAAGATTCAAATTGGATCTTTTAGACTAAAAAGAGTGAGATTGTGAGAAAATATACAAACTCTGGTAAGAAAAGTCAAATTTCGGTAACACTGTTCACGGACATACACGTAATTTGAAAACGAATAACCCTTCTCGAACATTACAACTATCAAAAACTCGAAATCTTCAAATAATAAAACTCGGTAACCTGCAAACTACTTCCAAATTCGTAATAACTAATCACTGAATAAACTCGGTAAACCTAAATTGTTAAAATCCAACAGTTATGAATTACTAATAACCACAAATTCGATGAAACCGAATTTTATGATGACTAGATAATCCAAGTGTTCTTCAAAATTCAAATTCGATAAAACCGAAATTTGATTGCCGAGTTTTAGTAATTCTTGAAAAACTGATATTTAACACTTCAAAACATGAAATTGGTGTATGTTATGACTTTGAAAGCTTATTTCCGAGATTAATCATAGCAAAACCCTTATTTCACAAATTCGATAAAACCAAATATGTAAAACTCATAAAACTCGATAAAACCGAGTTTGAGACTAAGCACCTAATATACGATTTTCGATAGAACCAAAAGGTCGTATACATCTATTACACGAGATTTCTTATCAAAATTACATAACTTTTACTACTGAATCTGCTAAAAAACAAGAATAACACTTCCGAGAATGATAAACTTCTTCCGAGAACACAAATACTACTTCTGAGAACTACTAACGAGATAAAACTACACTCAATAATCCCAAATACTCAAATTTACTGTCAAAATTGATCTCGAAAGCTCTAAATCTTCAACCGAATTCTCCAAACTTCATTGTACGCTTCTCGGACACAAATCAAATTCTCGGACGTGAACAAAACCTCACAAAACGAGCACTCTAATTCTCTATTGGCGATTGATACCACTTGATAGGTCACATTAATCTTGAATCAATCATATCGAACATGTATGCATAGAGAGAATAGTAGAGAGAGACAAGTATTTGAAATTCAAATGAAATAAAAGGGAGGGAAAATGGAAAGAGTTTGTTACAAGTGCATCACCCTCTAATGAAGATTAGAGGGGTATTTATAGTTAATGGAAGGAGGCTTCCCTTCCTTATTTTCCTAACTTGTCACATCTAGTCCCTAGACTTTGGTAATTATGTTATTTCATTCTTTTAGCATAATATACCTTATTACAAACTACTTTGACATTATCAAAAGAAAACCTAATGACTTAAATAATACAAAATCACATAATCGACACTTTTAATGATCCTAACAATCTCCCCCTAAGGGTCGATTATTCAGGGCGTTCTCTTCTTGATCCAAGTGGTCTTCCATTCACGTACATCTCCCATCTTCTCATCTGCCTTCGATGCTTCAATCTTTCTTCAATCTCTTCTTCAAACAACTTCAAGTATTCTGTTTCATCTTTGGTGAGATCTTTTTGTACGTATCCATACTTGACATCATTATTATAACTCTTCAGACCTTCTAACACTCTATTTAACGTTGCATCACAAAACTTATGGATCTCTGAATGTCTCATCACCCGTTTCTCTTTCTTGCTATTCTTGTAAATAATTCCATGCACAGGCTCATAGATGATAGAGAACATTTCATGATCTTCAATTCCTGGGAAAGTCATTGTTGGTGCAGTGAGATTAACCTTCTGTTGATAGCTTTCAATTCCAAGTTGGAAGTCATGCACTCTTTCCCATATCACTGAACTTCTAATGAAGACTGATAAAGACCATAGCAATCATGTATCTGCATAATCCGGTACCTTGCCATTCATAATCAACAAGTATATGTCCTCAATATCATTCTTATTGAGATTCTTGTAGTCTGGCTCAGTTATTGACACTAGGTACTTATTAGCTCTTCTTGCGACAATCTCTGTGATAAACTTGTGTTCATGACCTAATTCCCAATATGTCTTGATGACTTGAACGATTTTTGAGTTTGAATAAATCTCTTCCTTTGGTTTTCCAGGCTCTTTCTGTTTCCTTATGTAGAAGATCTTCGCATGAGGATTCTTCCAATGTTCAACACCATATCGAGCATAAGGATTGAATTTCTTTACATACTTATTCACCCATCTGGAAGTTCGTTCTTCAATATCATCATCATTAAAAATAACCACAGGAAACTTGTGAAGTGACAAGACTATCTTCTCGGGTCCAGAATTTCCTTTCTTCAAATACAAAAGGTCTTGATTAATCAGAGATAATGCTGGAGCTTCAGGATCTTTTTGACAGCTATGAACTAATGGTGTGGTCTTTCGTGGATGTGGAGAGACAAGAATTTCTTTTCTACTCTCCTAGACAATGTCACTCTTCAAGAAATTCTTCATCTGATCAATGTGATACTGATGCTCATCTCCTGAAGTACATCTCTGTCTCAACATCTCATCAGCCATCTTTCTCAGCTTAGCTTCATCAATTGTTGTACAAGTCATTCATGCTCATTGTGTCTAGATCATATTTTTTTCTCATCAAGGCAATATTATTCTAAGCTAATGGTAGACTTCTTAGTAACTTAAGATTTGCATCTTCCTGGGAGATAACTTCACCATGAATTTCCAATTGGTTGATGAGTTTCTGAATAACTGTTCATATGTTTTATCCGTCCTTCAAGTCTTGATGCAGTAAAATTCTTATATTGCTGCTTCAGAATGGTTTTCTGCATTTTCTTTGATTCTTTGTTTGCTCCAACCCTGGGTTTGATTGCTTCCCATAAGGTCTTTGCATCCTTGATTCCATGAAACTTCAATAGGTGCTCATCAAGAATGGCTAACAACAAAGTGCTTTTTGCTTTCAATTCATTCTTTCTTGCTAGCTTTTGTTCAGCAGTTTTGGGAGGAATGGGACCTTCAGTACTAGCTGATGCAATAGCAGGTGCATCACCATTCATAATAACCTCCCAAAGAGCATAATCAGTGTGAGTAAGATATTGCTCCATTCTCATGCTCCATAGATCATAATCTCTAGTTTTGAGTACTGGAAGTTTTAGTGCAGACACTGTTTGGGTAGTTTCTGACTGTGATTCCATCTTCTCTTTGATTATGAGATCTTGTATAGATGTATTGTTCTTCTTATTCAGAGTTTCTCAACAAGCTCTGATACCACTTATGATTCCCTTCTTGACAAATCGTACTTAGCTTGTTAAAGCTTAGTTATATTGGCTAGATCCAAGACAAATATAGTAGTGGAGATAAGATTAGAGAATATCATAAAACCTATGCGGAAGTAGTTGCAAATTACTAAGAATAACAATGACAACAGTAAAACAAAAACTTTACTAAACTTTCAATATATTGAATGTACTATTTTGAATTCAAAATACTCATGACACCCGCTCCCCCCTCCCTTCCCATGATTGCTATGCAATCTATGGAATACTAATATGAAAAATAATGTGAACCCCCCCCACTGATATCTAGATCTCACGGGCCTCCCCCTAGGGTTCCTTTTATACCACCAACGGAAACCCTAATGGGCTTATAAAATCGTCCGTAACCCCCGTGATCAATGCCATATTTATTCATAATATACTCAATTGCCATATCACTAGCCAGTAGCTAACTATTCCCCCTTCTATTACCAACAATACTAACTAAATAACCTAACCAGTACTAATTAACACTGGCCCCGAGTCTTAACACTTTATACTTGGCAGTACTACACTATTACATCCTAGCCCCCCCCAGTAACTAATGACTTAAATGATTTCTTCTAATCTTCAGCATCAGTAGTTTCTTCAATCAACAATATTAACTTGAGACACCTTTATTCCTAACAAACCCTGGAGGTTGACAGACATAAACTTCCTCTTCAATCATGCCATACGTAAATGCACTCTTCACATCCATCTGGTATACTACAAAGTCTTTGAATAAGGCATAGGCTAAGAACAGCCTAATTGCTTCAATCCCTACCCGCATAACCAGTGCCACAAAAACCTTAATCATAATCTATTCCCTCTTCTTGAGTGTAACCCTGTGCAACCAGCCTTGCCTTGTTTCTAATTACAATACCTCTTTCATCTTTCTTGTTCCTATACACCCATTTAGTACCAATGGCTCTTTTTCCATGTGGTAAATCCATCAAGGTCCAAACCTGTTGTAACTTAAACTATAGAAGCTCTTCTTGCATAACTTCTATCTAGCTTGGATATTTTAATGCTTGGATTACCTTTTTAGGCTCTTCGTGTGAAAGGAAACAAGCAAACAGACAAGTATGAAGGTATTCATGAGTTTTCCCTTCATAGACAACACTAATAAATCCTTGTTCATTTGTAGTCTTTCTCATTCTCCTTGTCAGTACACCAGACTGTATATTACCAATCACATGATCAAGTGAATGATCTTTATGGATTCTTGTATTTGGAGTAGAAGGAACTGGATATGTGGTAGTAATGTTGCTCATATCCACTTCTGTTTCATCACTAAAGAAATCAGCATGTGTGGATGTACCATTATCTTCCAAAGAAAACATGGCTGGTTTAGTATTAATACTTGACTCAGCAGTATTAACACCTTGAGTACTGTTTTTAGGCTTCTCTTGATCAACAATTCCACTTTCTTTACATACACCTTCATTATCCTTCTTTTTAGCATCACTAGAAGGTTTTGGGTCATAATTACTAGCATTCTTTAAAGAAGAATCAAATAGTGAACCATCTTTCCACAGTGGCATCAAAATGTAGTCTTGGCTAGATCCTGTCTCCTTGCTAAAATGACCTGCACCAATACTTTCTTCTGTACTTACAAGATCATTAGAGTTTGTACCTATAATAACTGGCACATAATTCATTGATTTTGTCAGAACATCAATATCAAACAGCTACTTTGGTCCATCACCTGCAATAATAGGTTTATCCTCTAAGATCGTATTATGCTATGTTTTTTCATCGTTACTTCTTGTTCTAATGTTGATTATACCTTAAAAAACCTTACTATTAATTGAGGTATCCCAACAAAGAATCATTCATCTGTCTTTACATCAACTTGCCTAAATAATCTAAGGTTATTAGAATGGTAACATGACACCCAAATGGTCTCATGAAGCTTAGAGCAGGTGTTCTACCTCTAAATAGTTCATAAGGGGTCTTGTTATGAGGCTTAACTACTAATACCCTATTCTGTCATTTATGCATCAGCAGTATTAATGCTGCAACCCAAAATATTGTAGGTTACTTAGCGTCAGCTAACTTGGTTCTAGCTTGCCTCAATAGTGTCCTATTTCTACTCTCAGCTAAAGCATTTTGTTGATTGAGTTCTAGCTACACTAAATTCCCTCTTAATGCCTTTCTGTTCACAAACTTACTCATAACTCTATTCTTGAACTCTTCTATGTTTCCACATTGTCACATCTGATAATCTTTACTTTCTTATCCATACTAGATTATATATTCAGTTATTAAACTCTTAAGAATGCATAATAGTCTCATCCGGTAGTTGCTTATGAAAGAAAAGATAGTAAATCTGCTATAATCTTCAGTGGCAACTTAACAATATTTCTTATTCATTAATATGTCTCAAATGTTGGACCATAACAAGTTCATAAGCAACATGAATAAATGGTTTGAGTATAGAGTCTGAATCCCCCTCTCTGCTCCCCCTCTCTCTACGTGGCTTGACGCGCGCTTGCTTTCACTCGATATTCAGGTTAGAAGCAACACAAAGTTTGGTCATTTTCCAAGTGTAGTGTGTGTGGGAGAGGTAATCTCCCCAGCCCATCACTCAAACCTGAATTCGCCCTACTCTTCTCAAGTTTATTAATAGTTTTAAAATTTACATGACCTAGCCTCCTATGCCATAGTATTGATTCATCAAGTGTGGCCTTTGCAACAAGACAAGTTAAACACTCTTTAGGAACAATATTCTTCATATCAACACTGTACATATTGTTCTTTCTAGGAACTTTAAGTAAAACCTGACTTTCATCAACTAACTTAAAGTCAGGAGACATAACAAAACATCCAGTATTAGTGAAAAGAACTCTGTTCTTTTTGTCACACATTTGTGTAACAATAAAAAGGTTAAACTGTAACTCCTTGACCAAGTAGACATCCTCAAAATCAAGCTTACCAGTTTTAAGAGTTCCTTTACCATTAGTTTGCAATCATTGGTTCCTCCCTAAAGGTAACATATCCTCCATGTCATATTGACCTTGAAGTTGAGAGATAGGACATGTTCCCTGTCATGTGCCTTGAGCATCCAATGTCAACATAGCCTTGATCTTCTTTTTAAGGATGACCTTCACATAAATATATGGAACATTAGTTTCCTTGGGGACCAAAGCCTTCCTGACTTGGATTTGTCTGAGAATCGGGCTCTCTTGGGGACCCAAGCCATTACAGACTTGGATCTGCCTTGTGCATCAACATAGTCAAATCTTTTAAAGATTATTGATGCACCATTGTGTCTGGAGACATGGTCTAAAACCTTTTGCTTTGGTCTCCAAACCCAACATGCTGAGGCCTTAACAGCATTAGCCTTATTTCCCTTATTATCACTTACTACTGCTTTTGGCCCAGCAGTAGTAACATTTCCCTTAACAGTATTAACTTTTTCATTTACATTACTGTTGTTATTTGTTGTAGACTTATTAAAGGGCCTTCTAACATGTGATATATTAAAAACATTTAATGTTGTCCTTGCACTATTCACTGTTGGTCTTGGGTAGGCAGTATTAATTGGTCTGGTAGTATTAACTGATATTGCTGCTTTTGAAAAGTTTTGCCCAGCAGTATTAAGTGTTTTAATGACAGATTTCAATAAGACTGCTTTTGGAACAAATTTTCCTTTTAGATAAGAGTGAGTCATTCTTTGAGAATTTAGGTGATTCACCCTTCTATCATTGTTCCATACCATTTTATTTTCATAGAAATCACAATCTTTGATCAAATGATTAAAACTGCCACATTCATAACAAGCTTTATTTTTAAACTCAAAATTACTTCCTAACTTCTGAGTCATCAAATTATTCCAGTTTCTCTTATTACCTCTAGGACTTTGACTGTTTTTCCTATGGTATTTAACTTGCTTATTATTCTCTACCTTATTAACAGACTCCATGTGTGTTTTCACATGCTCATTAGATTTAACAAATTCTACTTTGGCAAAACTAGGTTTTCTCTGTTTAGACTTAAACTCAGTCTTATTCTCATCTTCACTATCAGATATCCAGTCTTTAATAAGTGGTTCACTAACAGACTTATGTTTTGATTCAATAGTTTTAACTTCACTAGTTGCAAATGCAGGCACACTAGTTATTGACTCACTAAAAACATATTCTTACTCATTAGCAAGTACCAAATTAGGTTTAAGGAGCATGAAGTTCCCAGTGTAGGGAGGTGGAACTGCATGATACCCTTCACCTGTTTTGTGCTTATCATTCACCTGACTATTAAACACTTGATTATCAACCACTTGACTATCATACCCCACACCAGTCTTGAACTTATCACTTACTTGAATCTCTAATAGTTTGCTTAGATTTTTAGATGAATTTCCAAACTTTTCTAAGGTAAGTTTTAAATCATCTCTTTCCTTTTCAGCTTTTTTAATTTCTTTCTAAGCTCTGTTAGTTCATTATCTCTCAATTTAATATCTAGTTTTAAGATCTTTATGTCCTCTTCAAAAACAACCTCATTCTTTTTATACACATCTAGTCTAGCCTCTACAGATTCTAGACCTGCTTTATAAGCTCCTACAATTAATTAAGATTTATTAAAATCTTTTGTCAGATTATCATAATATTCTTTGAGAGTTTCATAAGATTTTAAACATGCTTTAGAACAAGTAGATACCTCAAAATCTGAGCTTGAAGAACTTAAAGAACCTGAAGATGTATATGCCATAAGTGCAAAGTTTATAGGTCCTTCTTCAACCTGGTCACTCCAGTCATACCCAAGTCCATCTTGAGCCACCAAAGCTTTTGTCTCTGTTGTTTCCACTGTCACATTTCACTTTACAGGTTCTCTATTCCTGTTCTCCCTTGGAGCCCTGCACTCCCTTGCAAAATGACCCTTTTTATGACAGTTATAGCATTCCACCTTTGATTTGTTAAACCCTATGGTCTTAGAACCATTGGCATTAATCTTCCTTCTAGTCTTATTTAGAAATCTTCTTACTCTCATAGTCAGCATAGCCATCTGCCACTTTAGGTCCATCTCTTCTAAGTCATCAGCATCAATCTGTTGTAAGTCCTCATTATTTAATTGTAGACTGTTGGATTGGTTTGCAAAGAAAGAATAGATCACAGCATCACGCATACTATCAGTATTGACAGAGTTAGAACCATAAGCTTGATTAGAACTGTCAAAGTTATTAGAAGACACAAAAGCTACATTTTGTGAATTTTGGTTTGAGCTTGATGACCCTTTAACTTTAGATTCATAAATTTTAGATTGTTGTATAGGTCATCCATGCTCAAGATGTCTAAATCAGGTTTGTTCCTCCAGATCAAGGCATGAGTCTTCCATTCTGATGGGAGACTTCTTAAAAACTTCAAATTTATGTCTTCTTGAGAAATAGTTTCACCCAAAATCTCTAGCTGACTGATAAGCTTTTGAAGCTTATCATAGGTTTGATCAAGTCCTTCTGAGCTTGATCCATTAAAATTCACATACTGTTGCTTTAGAAGTGTCTTTTGAGTTTTCTTTGACTCCTTATTACCTCCAAACCTTTTCTTTATAACTTCCATCAGAGTCTTGGCACATTTGTAGGTATTAAACTTTAGTTGATGTTCATTTGGAAGAGCCATCAACAATGTACCTCTTGCCTTTAACTCATTCTTCCTTGCTAACTTTTCTTCTGCAGTTGTAGAAGGATATGTTTTCTCAACACCATCAACAGTTCTCTTTGGTGGAGGTGAGTCTCTATTTACTATTACTTCCCAAAGAGCATAATCTGTCATTAGGAAGTACTGTTCTATCCTCATTTTCCAAAGCTCAAATTCACCTGGATTGAGCACTGAAATTTTGCAGCAGCAACCATTGGTGAAGATACTACCTCCATGTTATCTAGAAAGTGTAGATTGTTTCTTCTTATTTAAAGTTTCTCAACAAGCTCTGATACCACTTGTTGATCCTACTTGAATAGATCTTGCTTAGCTTGTAAAAGTATTAGTTGTATTGAATAAATACAAGACAACTATAGTAGAAACCTTGGTTATAAATATCAAAGACTATGCGGAATCTAGTCAATGATACTAAGAAGAATTCTTTATAAAACAGTAACACAAAATCAATAACAAAACAGATTACCAAACTTTCAGCCTCAATATAAAACGAACACTCTTAATAATGTTAGGGTTTACAAAACCTTGAAGCTATAAACAATTGTATAAAAGATGTATCAAACTACATGTCCTAGGACCTCCTTTTATATACCAAGGAGTCCTAGATGGCTTACAATATATTCCTAAATTATCATGATCTTCTAAACAAATAACTTATACATATCTTTTACCAAAATATATCATACTTATCCTGTAAGTAATCTTGATAAGCAATATTCATATTTATCCTTCTGACAGTAGAAACTCTTCTAGCAGTTGTAATCTTTTCAGCATTTGTAACCAGCGGCATTAACTTTTAACTCTAGCAGCACTAACTGTGTACAAGCAATAGTAACTACTTAGAATATTTTCTTTATTCTTCATCAGCAGTACTAAGTTATACTAAGTTATACTAACTTTATGCTAACAGTGGTAACTTTACTCAAGCAGTACTAATCATACACTAGCAGTACTAAGTTACACGAACAGTAGTAACTTGTATACTAGCATTATTTGTTATGAACACGAAAGTTTCGGTCACTTCCATAGATAACAGTCGTTAGCTCGTTATGTAATTTTTGGAAACTTACATAGGTAGTTAGACCAAGGCCCATGGATAAGCCCATCAAGCCAAGGCCCATCCACCCCTTGTAAGTATATAAACACCTTTCCAGGCCTTGAAGAGGTGGTTGGTTGGTTGTATGTTTCATTTTCACTTAATGCATTTTATGTTCTTTACTTTCTCTCACTAGAAAATACATCTTTCCTTCTCACTTTCTCTCTTTAGTTCTTGCTTGTATTTCAAAGATTACTTATATTCTTCAATTGGTATCAAGAGCCTTGGAGTGGTGTGTTTAGTTATTGTCTTTTTTTGGTTCGTGTGCTTTTTACTCGCAAAATTCGTCCTTTACTTCACATTTTTCTTTGTTTTCGAAGCAATAGTGTACACTAAAGGATCATTTACTCTGGTAGATTGACTGCGCGCGAGCTCACCCCTTAAAACCTATCTATATATGATATAAATACACCAAGGGACGAAACCACGCGAGATCAAGATAACCGGAAGCAGTATAGAGTGTTCCCGGGTCGTTATGTCCAAACGAGGCTGAAATGGAAAATCACAAGACGATTGATGATTTGTGCTTGAATGTCACAAGGAATGATTGTGAATTAATACTGAAAGCAAATGCACATAAAAATTAAACAAGAACATAAACTAGAACAAGCATGAAAGCTACTAAAGGCAAAACACTAAAAACTTTTACGCAAAGGCACAAATTAGCTCTAATTAGCTTAA
>BQNB010136519.1:5404-10404 GCA_026074375.1 Tanacetum coccineum
ATGTATTCCTGGAAGAACCATCTTTTCTCCCAGTGATCATATCATCTAAACTCTCTACTCGAAACAAAAGCAAACTTGTATCCATCCTTAAAAAACATTATAAAATGACAGACATTCCTGGTATCTGCCCATTATTCTGTAAACACAAGATACAACTTCTGGATGACAAAAAATTAGTTGTCCAAAAACAAAGAAGGTTAAATCCAAACATGCAAGAAGTTGTTAAAAAGAAATCGTGAAACTCTTGGATACCAGTATTATATTTCCTATTGCCGATAGTCCTTGGGTTAATCCTATTCATTGTGTACCAAAAAAGGGAGGTATTACAGTTGTCACAAACGAGAATGATGAACTTGTTCCAACAAGAACCGTTACGGGTTGGCGAGTATGCATCAATTATCGTAAACTCAATGAAGCAACTGAAAAAGATCATTTCCCTTTGCCGTTTATGGATCAAATGTTAGAAAGACTCGCAGGAAATAAATATTTCTGTTTCCTCGATGGTTTTTCTGGATATTTTCAAATTCCCATCGATCCTATGGACCAAGAAAAAACAACATTCACATGTCCTTTCGGAACATACGCTTATAGGCGAATGCCTTTCGGGCTATGGAATGCCCCAGCTACATTCCAAAGATGCATGTTGGCAATCTTTCATGACATGATCAAAGAATCCGTTGAAGTATTCATGGATAATTTTTCCGTCTTTGGAGACTCTTTCGACAAATGCCTAAACAACCTCGATAAAATGCTCCAGCATTGTAAAGATTCTCATCTTGTCTTAAATTTGGAGAAATGTCACTTCATGGTCAAAGAAGGAATTGTGCTTGGACACAAGGTGTCTAGTGCATGATTTGAAGTTGAGAAAGCAAAAATCAACGTAATCTCAAAACTTCCACCCCCTACTAATATAAAAGTTGTTAGAAGCTTTCTTGGACATGCCAGTTTTTACCGATGTTTCATTAAAGATTTCTAGAAAATTACTCGACCTCTAACTAAGCTGCTTGAAAAAGATACTCCATTTGAATTCGATGATGAATGTCAAAGTACATTCGAATTATTGAAAGAGAAACTCACGTATGCTCATGTGATCGTAAGCCCGAACTGGAATCTTTCGTTTGAACTTATGTGTGATGCAAGTGATTTCGCAGTTGGAGCTGTCTTAGGTCAAAAAGATGGTAAAAACTTTCACCCGATCTACTTCGCAAGCAAAACTTTAAATCCCTCTCAACAAAAATACATCGTAACCGAAAAAGAACTTATGGTTGTAGTTTTTGCATTCGACAAATTTAGATCCTATCTTATTCTATCAAAAACTATCTTTCACACCGATCATTTAGCTCTAAAGCATTTATTCAAGAAACAAGATGCTAAACCACGTCTTATTCGTTGGATACTACTCTTACAAGAATTTGACATAGAAATCAAGGATAGAAAAGGTATAGAAAATGTCGCAGCTGACCACTTGTCCCGAATCGAAAATGACGAGTCAAGTGAAGACAGTGAAGTAGATGATAACTTTCCTAGAGAAACCCTTATGGAAATTAACACCAAAAATGAACCGTGGTTCACAGATTTTGCAAACTACTTGGTAGCTGATATTATACCAAAAGGGATGACGTATCAACAAAAGAACAAATTCTTCTCTGATCTCAAACATTACTTCTGGGAAGAACCCTACCTCTTCAAAGTATGTTCTGACGGAATGATCAGACGCTGTTTATCCGGACCAGAAACACGAACAATCTTAGATCAATGTCACCACGGACCAACTGGTAGACATTGTGGACCAAATGTAACCGCTAAAAAAGTCCTAGATTCAGGATTTTACTGACCGACAATCATAAAAGAAGCTCATACTCTAGTTCGCCTTTGCGAAGCATGCCAAAAGACGAGAAATATATCAAAACGTGATGAGATGCCCTTAAACAACATTCAAGTATGTAAAATTTTTGATATATAAGGTATTGCCTTTATGGGACCACTCCTAAAATCGCATAAATTTGAATACATTCTTGTTGCTGTTGATTACGTATCTAAATGGGCCGAAGATCAAGCTTTACCAACCAATGGTGCCCGAGTAGTTATAACCTTCTTAAAGAAACTATTCTGCCATTTCAGAATGCCCAAAGCTCTAATCAGCGACCGAGGTACTCACTTCTACAACAAAATAATGGAAAAAACTATGAAAAGATATGGAGTTAAACCACCATTTCTCTACCTCAATATCACCCTTGGAAACTAGTGGTCAAGTTGAAACACAAACAGAGACTTCTTAAAATAATTCTTGAAAAGGCTATTAAAGATAATCCTACTATTTGGTCAAGAAAACTTGATGACGCTCTGTGAGCTTTTCGCACTGCTTACAAAACACCTACCGGTACCACACCCTATAAACTCATATATGGAAAGAACTGTCACTTACCATTTGAAATTGAACACCATGCATACTAGGCCTTGAAGAATTACAATCCAGATCTGATCATTGCTGGTGAAAAATGAATGTTTCAGTTACACGAATTAGATAAACAGACCATCAACCAATTATCACTCTCCGATTATAAAGAAAAAACCAAATCTGGCACATAGAAATACAAAAGAACAAGAGAAAAGAAATTCAAACATGAACCAAGGTCTGCTCTTCACTCAAAGTATAAATTCAAACAACCGAAACTCAAATCTCGTTGGCTATGACCATACGTAGTAAAACATCAATATCCATCCAGATATGTTGAACTCTATGGAAAAGATGGAAAAACATTTATTGTTAATGGCCATCGACTCAAACTACATCATGCAGAAGAAGATTATAATGACCAAAGGGAAGAAGTCACTCCCTTCTTTCCCAAAGAATGACTCACAAGGTTCGAGTCTATCTAACGACTCTCTTAAAAATTAAGCGATTCTCAGGAGGCAACCTATGCTTCACTTAAGTGTGGAGGAGTCCCTCCTCCATTCTTTCGCTCATATCCTTTATTTATTTTCTAAAAAAAACAACAAAAAATATTTTCTTTTTGTGTGTATAACAACCCATAATCTTCATCTATGTAATTATCCATCTATTAAATTAGATGCAATTTTCCGCAGTGTAATATCCATCTACTAAATTAGAAGCAACCATTTTCATGCAATTTTCCTCAGTGTAATATCCAACTACATGACCTCTGGATTATGATAGCTCGAACAGTGATACGATATTTTCACCAGTTAATAAACAAAATGAATATTTACGTTAAACTTTATGAAATAAAGTTTTGAAACAATCAAACTAAGACTTAACATATTACCCTAGGTTGCGTGACAAGGCTGTTTACATCCATTTGAATTAAATTTCAAATCAATCAACTACCTTATCAAGGTGAGTTCATAGTCCCACCTTTATATGTTTTCTAAATCCGTGGGAGATACATGCTATAAACCATGAATACAAGTATTTTCAACTGTAAACTTGATGATGCTCTGTGGGCTTTTCGCACTGCCTACAAAACACCTACCGGTACCACACCTTACAAACTCATATATGGAAAAAACTGTCACTTACCATTTGAAATTGAACACCGTGCATACTGGGCTCTGAAGAATTGCAACCCAGATCTCATTGCCGCTGGTGAGAAAAGAATGTCCCAGTTATACGAGTTAGATGAACATAGACATCAAGCCTATGAAAACTCTCATCTATACAACCAAAGTCTGGCATGACAGAAAGTTAAGAATGAGAAAAGAATTCAAACAAGGATACAAAGTTCTGCTATTTCACTCAAAATATAAATTTAAACAACCGAAACTCAGATCTTGATGGTTAGGACCTTATGTAGTGAAACATGAATATCCATCCGGATATGTTGAACTCTATGGAAAAGATGGAAGGACATACATAGTCAATGGCCATCGACTTAAATTATATCATGAAGAAGATAATGACCCAAGGGAAGCAGTAACTCCCTTCTTCCCCAAAGTATGACTCCCAAAGTACGAGTCTAGCTAACGACTCTCTTAAAAATTAAGCGCTTCTCGGGAGGCAACCCGTGCTTCACTTAAGTGTGGAAGAGTCCCTCCTCTATTCTTCTACTAATATCCTTTATTTATTTTCTAAAAAAAACAACAAAAATATTTTCTTTTTGTGTGCTTTTGTGTATTTACTTTTATACAGGTAAAAAATTTTAATAAGCTTGAAATTTGAAAAATTAATAGAATGCTCAAGTATAGCTCTCTCGCAGCTATCAGATCTTCTGGCCCCGGGAAGTACCGTTTTCCCTATTTTATCTCTATTATCAGTTATAACACTGAGGGCAATGTTCAACTAAAGTCTGGAGGGGAGCCAAATAGGAAAAATTAATCATATCCCTTCATGTCTGCCCTGCCAAAAATTTTTACCAACCGATATTTTCAAAAACAAAATATATGTATATATATATGCTTTCAAAAAAATGCTCTTAGTAAGGCAAATCCAACCGGATTAATATTTTAGCTAGCACAAAATCAACCCACCAAAAATTGTGAGAATTATTAAGCCTTTAGAATATCCGGGTACCCACCTTTGGTACCCAAGATAATTGATGCCTTTAGCTTGTTTGAGTTAAGGAATGAGCAATCATATGTATCTATTCCATCGTTATGGATGTGTATATGTGGTTTTGTCGCCTTTTCTGGAACAATGGTATTGGTTGATAATTATTATGAGAGAGCCGGTAATTTAGAAGCTCTAGAACTTGTGCTTGATCATCATTTACTAGACCGAAGCCTGATTAATCATATGTTATGAATCCTGCAAGTCTCTTTTCTTGTAAGTAGTACCTTTAGTGCTTTGTTGAGCAAATTCCTAAGTAAGAAGTTAAAATTGCAAGAAGAAGTAAGGAGCAAAGCCTTTGATCAGAAAATATATATATATATAAAAAAAATATAATATATATAATTATTTTAATAATATATTATATTAAATATATATATATATATATATTATTAAATATATATATATATATATATATACAATACATATAAAT
>BQNB010136519.1:12904-17988 GCA_026074375.1 Tanacetum coccineum
TTCAAGCTTAGATATATAAACAAATCCGGTATAGGTCGAAAGACCCGTTATGATCTATGTGGTTTTAAAGATTTATTTGTAATATTTATCGTCTGTGTCGAGAAATCCACTTTTGTAAATTGATAACCAAAATAAGCTTTGATATAATAAGTAACTAAACTATTTGGGTGACACATTTGGTCTAGTCTACTAAATATAAGTCTTGAGTTAATTAAGTTAATTTGTGAAAATGTTTTTTGACGAGAAACCCTTTTTGTAAGTTAAATATTCCATCTTCGAGGTCTTAATCATTTCCAACACTTATGAATTATTTTCAACTATCTAAGCAGTCATCTTTATTATAACTGGTAAAAAGATATTTATAAAATTGTTAAAGTTTATTCTCTTCTGATTATTTGAATACTACTCAAATCCATGTGGATGACCTGGTCTTACCTAAAAAGATTATACTATATACGTGGGTTATACTTTTACCCGTGTGTTTCCCTATAATAAAATTGGTATTTTCAGTCATTATAAATTTAAAGCTTTTGAAACACATCAAGGGGCCTTAGACAAGGGGATCCAGTGTTCCCCTACTTGTTGTAGTGATGGAGGTTTTCACGTTGATGCTTAGAAGACAGGTTAGCAAAGAAAAGAAACTTAAGTATCATTGGGGCTGTAAGAAGTTAAGCATTCTCAACTTATGCTTTGTGGATGACTTAATGTTATTTTTCCACGGTGATGTGATATCGGCTTCAATCATTAAAAGAGCCTTAGACGAGTTCTGTCTGGTTTCAGGTCTTAGGCCAAACATGGCTAAAAGTATAGTTTTTTTGGAAATGTGAATGATATTGTGAAGCGTGATATTAAAACTGTCATGCCTTTTAATGAAGGTATATTTCCTGTCAAGTACTTGGGTATACCTATGGATTTAAATAGAATTTCTAAGAGTGACTGCAAAGTTCTTTTGGAAAATGTTAAGAAGAGGATTGATGATTGGAGGAACAAAAACCTATCTTTTGTTGGGAGATTACAACTGATTGCTTCAGTTTTAAACTCTCTAAATGCATTTTGGGCTTCCATTTTTATTTTACCTCAGGGTACTTGTAAAGATGTTGATAAACTCTTGAAATTTTTTTTTATGGAGAAATGATAATAAGAAGAGCTGTAAGTATAGTGTTGCTTGGAAAGAGGTTTGCATGCAAAAATCTAAAGGGGGCCTGGGACTTAAATCCCTCTAAACCTAGAATGAAGATCTTATAGCAAAAAACTTGTAGAACATTGTTATTAACAAGAACTCCATTTGGGTTAAATGGGTGAAAAACCAGTGGCTTAAAGAGGATAGTATTTAGGCTGTGCAACCTAAGTCTGACTACTCATGAAGTTAGAAGCAAATTTTGAGCCTGAGGGACAAGATTAGTAATTTTGTGCAAGTAAAGATTGGTAATGGAAGTAATTGTTATTTCTGGTTTGACAAATGGTATAAGAAAGGGCCTATTTATAAGTTAGTCAATTTGGAGTTATTAATGCAGCATCAGATGGATTTGAAGGTGAAGGTTGCTGAGTTGATTTGTAACGGGATGTGGACGTGGCCTAGAGGGTGGAGTGACAGGTATGTTGAGATTGCACAAGTTCAAGTTCCTAAAGTTTATGATAATCTAGAAGATAAAGTTGTTTGAATTAATAAAAGAGGAAAAGAGAAGAACTTTAGTGTGCATGTTTGGAAGGGTATTAAACAAGACTCTACAAAAGTTATTTGGTGTAACCACGTCTGGTTCACGCAATGTGTGCTTAGACACTATTTTGTTTTGTAGATGGCTATCAAAGGGAGACACAAAACTCAGGACAGAATTTCAAGGTGGCTTAATATCCAAGACATGTGTTGTCCTTTCTACAAGCAATGTAAGGATTCGCAGAGCCATCTGTTTTTTGGTTGAAACTTTACAAGGAGACTGCGGGAAAGGTTAAAAGGTATGTCCAAACCTGATTATATTTCTAATTCATGGGCCCAAATTATTTCTATTATTGTGAATATGCTGGCTAGGAATACTATTTAGAGTGTGATCCAAAGGCTGGTATTTGGGGCTTCTGTTTATTTTACATGGCAGGAAAGAAACATTAGACTCTTTGGGAATGCTGGTAGATCTGAGGAGGAATTATATAAGATCATTTTTGAGTCTATTAGGTCTAGACTGATGGGCTTAAATCTTAAGGTTACCCCTGATGTGATTAAAGCCACTAGGATTTGGAATGTTCCAATTGATAGAATGTGTAAGTATAAGGATATCCTAGAAGAGTTAACTTCTGATAATATGAATATCCATGAGGATAATTTACCTTGAAGGGTCTGATGTTGTTAGGTTTGCGCTATGCAATAACGATACTACCTTAATCATTAGGATGCTAGTCTATGTCAATATTGGTAAGGGTGTTTACCAACATGCTTGGTTATGTCTTATTGTTAGTCTGCGCTGGTCTTCAGCAAGGGATATCTGGTTTGATATGTATGGGGAATTCGGGTTATATACGTTAGAGGATGACCTGAGCCTTGGTCTGCTATTTCTTGGTAGTTTTAATGAAGTTGAAGTGCTTGCTATCAGGGATCTGTGGTTTCTTATGTTTAGGTTAGTATTCTATGCTGATTTTAGTATTTGGATTTGGGTCAGTTATGTGATTACTGTTCCATTAGTCAATTCTGGTGATCATCATTTTTGGATTACTTATGAGGGTAATAAAGAGATTTGGGTTAGAAAGACTGGATAGGTTATTGTTTATTAAGAATTTATCCTAAGTTAAGATTGTTACAAGCATAGTATCGCTCAGTTATGGACAGATGGATTTATTAGGGTTGCTGTTGATAATAGCTGGTAGAATGGTGATGTCACAGGGAATAATCATATGAGGTATTGGTTCTACATGGTGATTGGTTGCAGAATTTATCTTGCTGCTCCCATGAATACAACTTTCTGCTATGCCTTTTACTCCTGTACTCTTTTTTCTCTTACAAGCTTTTCCCTTAGGGTTTTACTTGTAAAGGTTTTTTAATGAGACAGGTTTTGTTCCATGGTTCCGTATGTATTTGCTTGTTTGCTTTAGCATACGGTGATGTTCTAATGCACACTGATTAGTCTTGCTGTATGTTGGTGATTCAGAGTATGCTGATGGCAGTAGTAAATATGGGCTTCTCATATTATAAATGGATCATTGGAAAGAAGGTTGATGGGCTTGTTGGTGGATCTAGTTGATTTTTTAGTATCCAGTGTGATGTATTGTCTTTGTATTTTGCTTTTTTTGTTATTGAGCATGGGGTATGTCCATTGCCTTGTTTTGCTTTCTGCTAAAGGTTTGAGAAGGTTTAGGGATGTGTTCTAACTTTCTCTCTTTGTGCCTTCTTTGTACAGTTGCCTTTTGGCTTTATTTTTTATAAAAATTTACCTTTCTAAAAAAATAGCATACCAAGTGATATGTTTATGTACCAAATGGAGTAAATAGCTATATGATATTTTGAAAGCACATGGGAGAAAATGGTTATATTCGCATGATTATTATTATTGGAACATTTTTCTCTTGCTCCCCCTCAAAATTTGCATATAAACTGAAAAATTTAGTGAGAAAGGAAGTGTTGAACACACAATTTTGAATAAAATTTTGAAAAATTATGTTCAACATTTTAAATTTTTTACTTAAGCTCAAAATTTTAAATATCTTAATGAATTAGCTCAAGTCCAAGATGTTGTAAACTTCCCGTTCTGAGGATAAATGTACATAAATGTACACTTTCCTTTCTTTGAGATCCGAGTTCTAAGCAGAAGATACTTAGAAGTCAAGTTTTGAGCAAACTTTTTAAAATATTTTGATAAGTATTCTCGAAAAGAAGAAGATTTCTCTTCTTTTGAAGGTAAAGCGTAGTGAAGCGTACACTTTCCTTTTATTTGAAAACTGATTTGTGCACTGATGTGTACACAAGTCATATTGATGAGCAAAATTTTGAAAGATTTTGAAAACCTTTTGAAATTTTTTGTATAAATTGCTATCATAAACAAGAAGATTTCTCTTCTTTTCTTAAGATAAGTGCACAGACACGTACACTTCCTTTTCTTTAAAAGCACGGGTCTCGTACTGAAGTATACGAAAGCCATTTACTTGAGTTTCAAAACTTTGAATGTTTTGATTGAATAGCTCAAGACCGAAAAGATTTTCTTTTCGTTGTTAAGGATAAACGCACTGAAGCGTACATTTTCCTTTTATCTAAAGGCCGGGTTGTTATCTGACATTTAATAACAAACCATTATTTTGAAGTGCGGGTTGCAATTTGAAATGATTACAAGCCATTATTATATCAGATTAGACAACAACCTTTGGAACCTATTTAAGCACGGCGCTAACAGGTTTACCAAAATTTGAAAACCATTTGAAGGTTGTGTCAATTCGATGCAAAGAAATCAATTCCGAATGAAGGACCTAGAACCCAGAATCATGTGTAAATAATGGCTCGTGGAATCAACGGAGACTTAAGAAATCCTATATTGTTGTTATACCATTGATTATATAACATGGATTTTCTTGTGGAGATTTAATCTTAGACGAAGAAAAGATTTCCATCTAATTGTTGAACCCCGGGTGTTATTCCATTTAAGAATTTTATTTTTGAAATGAATAGGAATCTTCCACTATGGAATTTTCAAAGCAGAGTCATTCTTGTATTGAAGTGAAAGCATTTCTGATTTTGAGTATTTGAAAGATTTTGAATGACTTTTCTTTTGTCTCCACACTTGCTTTACCGGTGTAAAGCGAGAGTTTAGAGTTTCACAAAACTGCTTTTTCTTACTTGAATCACTTGAGTTAAAAACCTTTTGAGGAGTAGGTGTTTCAAAAACTTGAGGTTTCTTAGCAAACTTCCTATCTTTTTGCAAAGAATAGGTTGTAAACTGAGAGACCTTCTTTGGAAATGATTTTGAAGATTCACCCGTGTAAATCTTTGGTAAAATAATTACTTTTGGTGTTGATAAGTTTGACATAGGAGATTTTCCTTTTTCTCGGTTAAGAACATCAAACTTTGCTTTTAGGGCATTGTATGAAATTCTCAACTCGTTATATTCTTT
>BQNB010136520.1:0-13173 GCA_026074375.1 Tanacetum coccineum
TTTATGTTAACATTTAACGACCGTTAAATAAATTCCGTTAAGTAACTAATTAATTAACGACCGTTATCTTATTATTTACACAATTAATATAAATTAATTAATTATATTTATTGAATTCAAACGCTATCGTGTGCGTCTCCAAAGGCCCGAGTCGCATTCCGGACATATATTATTTACGTGTACATTTTTTCAGAATATAGCTTAGTTTTTCAATTACATAAATTCACATAAGTCTGAATGGCACATTTAAAAAAATATATTTGAACACTTACTATTATAATAAAAAATAATTATAATTCAAAATTAAAAACCAAAACTAAAGAAAAAACCAAAAATTAAACTATTTGTTTTTTAATAGATAAAATACATTAATAAAAAAATTAGAACAAACCCCGTGCGTGCACGGGATTATAACTAGTTTGTTGTTAAGAGCTTTTCATTTTTTTTTCAATTCTTTTTATACTAAACACAAATATTTGTCTTTTTCATAAGAGTAAGCTAGTGTTCACACTTTATATGATTGTTATTTCTGTTTCTTTGATAATATATCATAAAGCAAAAAATGGAAGTACACTAACAATAACATCAATTTTTGTTACTTTTCTTTCTATCTATATGTATATAGCATGTCGTTTATGGAAAATACACAAGGGTTATTTGAGTTGCTGGCAAACATGCTTTCTGAAACAAGTCAAACACAGTGAAAGAAAATGAAACTGAGGGAATCAAGCAGCCCCCAAAATTAAAAAAGTTGTAGGCCTTTTATGCGTTCCAAAAATCAAGATGGTCAATGAAGTTTTGGAATTTGTTGTGGGGGTAAATGAATAGTAAGTAGATAAACAAACAGGTTGGTCAGTGTGAAAACAGTGCAGTGATAAGCGTAGCTAGGTATGTTGTTGTTAACAAGTTCAATTCCCTTGTACTAGTATTAAGCATATGCTCATGAGTCTATATGTCTAACATTTAAAGTTTTCATGCTTAGAATCTAGGACTATCTTTCATACAAACATTTCTACACAAATTAATGAGGTTTTCATATACTCCATATTTCATTACCTTGAATGTGGTTGCGTTAATTTTAAGAGTTTTTGTTATATCCTCGTACATTATATTCCTACATATACTCTTACATACACAACAATCTTATAAGTTTTTTCTCCACTCATTATCTCTCTGCATTCAAACCGTCAATCGTAACACTTGTCAAGATCCTATGAGTAAAAAATATAAGTAGGAACAACTACTAAGTGAAAGCTCAACGAAATCTTTTAGTGGTCTAGCAATATGCGAGTGATCTAGCAATATGTGAGTGCTCTATCAGTCGATTAATTACAACAGGTTATAAATTAATATAAACGGCATTAGTTCATTGCTTACACTGTTGTAAAACTTTTCTTAATCTCTTAAAAATGTCTAGTAAAAACGGTACGATCATGTCTTATTGTATGTTGGTATTGTTTGTGATTATGAGATACTCCATTGCTAAGACCATGAAATAATTAATATTAGATCAGACGTCAACAGTTTATTAATTTAAAAATTGTACGAATTCATGGATTACAGGATTTTTACTTTTGAAAAATAGAATGTATATATATAGGGATAGTTGGATTCAACCCCCTTTTTTAATTTCTTTGTAATTCTAGCTCCTTGCTAGTTTTCTTTTAATAAAGTTGCCGTTTAAAAAAATATATATATATAGGGAGTTGATATGCACACCACACAAAGTGATGTGCACACCACAAAAATGCATATGTGATGTTGTACCATATGCATTACACATATGATTTTGTGTTGTGCACATCACTTTGTGTGGTGTGCATATCACCTCCCATATATATATAGATCTAGAATTTATTTAAGATCAATTGGCATGTAGCTTCGTGTCTACACATGTTTGCAAGTTTGTGCTAATTATATTTAGGGTTTCGCTAACATGTTAGAGTGTGGTTATTAAACAAAAAAATTTCTTTTATATATAAAAGTGCACTAATTAAATAAACATTAACTCAACCTATAAGTCGCTTAAGTTAAAACACATTTACGTACTGGTATAATTCAAATTAACTTTTCTTTTATACATAAGTAAGCAAAACCCTGTAACTTTTTTTGAATAAGTTTGGAACACAAGATTTTATTTCTTTATTTCTTTGGCAAAATATGAAATTTCATTGGTGTAAATCACCTTAAAATACTTGGAAGAAGGGAATCATTATTTTACAACGAAAATGTAGTTTTATCAATAACAAATGTCTTTCGAAACTAACAAAAATGAAAACTGATGAAACTACAAATTGATCAATCTACCAATAAGGAAATGAACCTTGGATCAACTTGTCCGAAAACAGCTAGAACAACTTAAGAAAGATCGATCTTTGAAACACCTTAAAAATCCACAAGAAAGAGATATGTCTAATCACAAGTGTACGTACATATACCCTTTATGTGTCTCAAACTCATTACTGATTTTTTTAAGCAAAAAAAAAAAAAGAAAAAAAGATAGTGTTTGAGTGTTAAATATTTGTACTTGCCTCTTTACTGAAGATGACATAATTGAAATCATTCAAACAAAATACATGGAGTATATATCTATCTAGCTTAGCCAGCTAGCCAGCTAAGGGTTTATCAATTAAAGCGATTAAGATTAACCTTCTAATTCTATGTTTAAATCTTGCAACAGGGTATTATTATAAGAAAGATTAAAATATACATTAGTTGTAAGAAACTAGATCTAGGGTTTTAATCATGAAAACCTTTACCGAAAACTAAAGATAACGACTTGAGTTTCAATGATTAGGAAATGATTATAACAATCTTTTGAAATATATATATATATTATCTCATCAGGAAGTTATTGTCCTCCAAAAAAATAATGTAAATTTGGAATAGATGAAACATATAAATTATTGCCAAGAACAACAATCTTGACATCTATTTTGAACTCGGAAGAGGGTTTTATCTTTAAATCAACCCAAGCTAGCTAGCTAGAAGAAGACTCAAACACGAACAAACTGAAGCCAAATTAACAAAACACGCCACTAGAAAAAACACCAAGAAATAAATAGAATTAGCAAAGAGGTTTGAGAGGAATGAAGCCTGGTCCGATGCCGTCACCTTTTCCAAAGAAAATTTTAGAGAGGTGAATGCAGCGAGCCAGCCAACATCCCCCACAAACCACTGCCTGTTTCATAAGTTTTCTTAACTATGATGAGCTTGAATCATTATCTGATATGTTACACACACATATTTTTATAGAGAGACAGATGTGAAACCCTAAGAGTTACACATAAGCTATATAGAGAGAGGAGAGAGTAGTTGGGCGAGGAAGATATAAAATAATGGGTGATGTCTTGAATCACGTAGACACCTCATTACACGACACACCTACGATTTAATTAATTTTCTCCAACCCACCTGCCTACTAACTACACTACTTTCTTATTCAAATCTATAATAACATTCTATTCTTCCTTCAAAATTATGACATGAAAACTCAATTAATGACTGTATTATTTTTATTTTATTTTTCTAACTATGGTTTTCGTTTTTTATGCTGACTAGTTCACGGAGTTTGAATTCACCGTCAAACAGACTTAAATCAAATAAACATCTCTCTTTTCAAGAGGTTAACGTGATCACTTCAGAGTTGTTTCATATTGATTATAAATTATAACTACTCCTTATATAAAAAATAAAAAAGAAGATTAATTGATATTATTAATTGAAACTCACTTTCATTTCTTTTTTTAAAAATTATATATATCAATAACGGTAAACCTACATAAACTACACTATCGTGACGAGAATTTAATTATTTTTTTAATAAAAGGACACTTTCATATACCTTCGACACATCTACTCTTTTTGTTTCTTTTTTTGTATTTTTGTATTTTTCTTTTGCGATGCAATATTTTGTTTGATATATCAACAACAACAACAACAACAACGATATCCAATCCCGCCAGAGCAGGGTATGGGGGAGATGAGATGTAGACAGATCATACCCCTACCCTTTACGGGTAAGGAGACTGTTTCCGAGTAGACCTCCGGCTAAGAGACAAGAGAGAGGAGAGAGAGCCATGTTTTTTATTTTTTGCTTTTTTGATATATATATAATCCGGATCGATTAAGAATGTTTTTGTTTTGAGAAGATTGAGAAGGTTTTCAAAAATAATAGATTTTTAACTTCAATTCAAAATTTTCAAGTTTAAAACTCATTTTAATGTGATTATAATTCAAAATGTGTAAAAAAATTCGAATCAATGTTAAAAAATCTCTCGTTTTTGCAATATAAGTAAAATACTGAATCTTCTATACAAATTTAAGGAATCATTACCATAACTCGATTTTAGCAATGATTTGTGATTTATAGATTTGATTCACTATTAAATGATGTTTACTTGTGAATCAAATCAAAAAATATGAATCAATTTGCTCAAACGTAGATTTGATACACTATTACAAGATTTTTTTGGAATCATAATCAAAAAAATACAGCCACAAATAGCATCAACACTAGGTTAAATTTCATCAATTTCTCACACCTCCAAACATTACAACGGAACGGAAGCAAAAAAGTTGGCACTAAACTTTTGTCACTAAAGGCACTTTTTCTTGTAGTGTCTCAACGGAACCGAAGCCTATATATATATAATCTTTTTATAATAATAATAATTATTATTATTATTTTTGAGAGTATGATAAAGAGATGGGACAAGGCAAGCGAAGAAACAGTAGCAAGATAGAAAAAGCAGATAAAGGCACATATCAAGCAACACCAAGCAAAGACAAAAACGCATAACACAGAAAGCACAAAGTAGGTATACGAACCTGGGAGCAGGCAAAGCAAGGACGAGATGGTAACCACGAATAACAAACATTCGGCAAAAACGGGAAGATACAGATGCAAGACACAAAAAGTAGTTAAAGGCACAAATCAGGAAATACGAAGCAAAGACAACAAAAATGCACATCACGAAAGCACAAAGCAGGCATATGAACACAGGAGAAGGCAAAGCAAGAATGAGATGGCAAACACAAAGCAATAGAGCAAACATCACATAGAGACCCAAAGAAAAGTAGTAGTCTCTAAAGCGGGGCAAACTGGCTAAAAAGGCTTAGAGGCCCTACCTAAAGAAAGCAGCAAAATACAGGCAGACAGGCAAAATACGTAATCATACCAGCACCTAAACAAGCAAAAGACAAGGGAATCAAGGAACATACAAGGCTATAGAAGACAAGGTAAACAAAACGGCAAAACAACCACGCAAAGCACAAAAGGTGCACGCAGGCATAACGAAAGACAAGGCATAACAAAAGGGAATGAGGCAAAGCAAGGATGGGCATGCAAAAAACAAAAAGCACACATTCGACAAAACTAGAAGGCATTCAAGAGCAATAAAGCACTAAGCACATAAAGACAAAAAGAAAAATAAGGGGAGCTAAACCTAAGAGAAAAGCCAAAAGACTACCCGCTAATCCTAATTTAATCTCTCCACTCAAATCCTATCAGAGGTCATGTTCTCGGACAAGAGAAGCTCCTTCATGTCCAGATTAAGTCTATCTTCCCATCTAAGTTTAGGTCTACCCCTTCTCCTCGAGCCTTCAACGAACAGAGATTCAACTCTTCTAAGAGGGGAAGTTTGTGGTCTTCTCTTGACGTGCCCAAACCATCTCAACCTTCCTTCCCTCATCTTGTCGATTATAGAATCGACACCAAGTTCTACTCTAAAAACTCCGTTGGGTATCCTATCTATCATGGTTTTACCACAAGTCTACCCCAGCATTCTCAGTTCTGCCACTTCCATCATGTTCGCTTAGGATTTCGTGATCGACCAGCACTCTGAGCCATACAGCATAGCTGGTCTAATCGCGACCCTATAAAATTTTCCTTTTAGCTTTAAGGGAATTCTCCTATCACATAGGACTCCTAATGTCGCCCTTCATTTCACCCAACCTGATCTGATACAACGGGCAACATCTTCGTCTATCCTTCTTGATCTATGTATCACCGAACCCAGATATCTAAAAGACTTATTTGGTTGAAGGATCCGGTCTCCGATACGAATATCCACTTCTTGATGGACGACCTCGTACCTATCGAAATCACATCTAAGGTATTCCGTCTTCTCTCTGCTTACCCGTATGCTATTGTCTTCTAGTGCCTTCCTCTAACTCTCAAGTCTGTCGTTTAACCCTTTCTCTTTGTTTGATATATCACATGTTATATAATGAACACTCAACATTATTTTGTAAAACGGGTTTAATATTTGTATGTATAACTCTAGTTTATTTTTAGCCTTGATAAATACATATCCTTAGCTTTCTAACAGTTTTTTCACACATAATTTTTGAACCTCAAAAATCAATACAGGTTATATACAGAAGTTGGAGAAAATAGAATAATTTTATCTTTTTTTATAATCAAACCCACTTGGTGTATCACATGTGATATAACATTAATATGTAACTCAACATGATGTTGTGAAATGAGCATAAGTATTTGTGTAAAACTTCAAATGATATATCGTTTTTGACATTAAAAATAAACATCTTTAGCTTTCCAGTCATACATCAAACATGATTTATGAACATCCAAATCAATACAGTTTATTTATAGAAGATGAAGGAAATAGAAGATTTGTTTTAAAAGTCAAACTTGTTTGATGTATCACATGTGATATACCACTAATATGTAAGTTTGGATACTCAACATGCTATCGTAAAATGAGCATAAGTATTAGTTTAGAACTTCAAAAGATTCATCATTTTTTGAGTTAAAAAATACTCATTCTAAGCTTTCTAACCATATATCACACATAATATTTGAACCTCTAAATCAATACAGTTAATTCATAGAAGTTGGTGAAAATATAAAAAAAATGATAAGCAAACTTGTTTGATATATCACATGTGACATAACACTGATATGCAGTGTTGAAAAAAAGGCATACAAGGCTGATTAATCGCTGCCTAGGCGCTACTAGGCAACCAACATTTTCGATTTGTGTAAATTGGTCAAACAAATCAGTCAACGATGGTCAAACTTTTCAGAAACCTGTAAATCTTGCCGAAAATATCAAAACTCATCATAAACTTGTTTTGATCGCTTATAGTAGTTTTTTGTATCTATTACAAGTTATTTTTAAGGAAAATCTTGCTGAAAATATCCAAAACTCGCCGGAAGAACCCAAAACTTACTGGAAATGACAATCTGATTAATCATCGATTAATCCCGCCTAGATCGATTACAAGCTACATGGGGGTCGACCGTTTAAATACTAATTCACGATTTTTGCAACCTTGCTAATGTGTAAGTTCGAACACTAAAAAATTGTCGTAAAATAGGCATAGGTATTTATATACAACTTCAAAAGATTCACCAGTTTATGCACTGAAAAATAATACTTATGTCATATCTTCTATCTTCAAATCTAAAAATTACTGTTAATCACATGTGATATATCAAGCATGTATGAATATCAAAAGAAAATTTATATATTTTCTTCCACTTTTATAAATAAACTGTGATGATTTTAAAGTTAAAAAATGATGTGTGAAATCTGGTAGGAAAACAGAGGATTCAAATTTTTAAATGCAAAAAATGGTGAATCATTTGCAGTTCTGCACACAATAGTTATGCCAATTTTACAATAGCATGTTGAGTTTCAAACTTTATTATATCACATGTGATATATCATACAAATTTCTGTACTGAAAAAACCCCAAAAAAAAACAGTTTGTCAAAAGTATATGAAAGTTCTACTCAATTAAAAGATAACTAAAGCTTGTCGTGATCGTGTAATTTTTACAACATAACAATTAAACATTTTTGAGAGATATATATATTTTTTAAAAAGAATGGCGAAGTTGAATTTTAATTGAAAAGTAATGGGGTGGTAAGGATGGAAGTGAATGTTTTTTTAATGTATGCTCTCGTTCATTGGATCAATAATAGGTTTTATTCGTAAAATAGAAATGAACTTTTCGAAATGTATCAATTTGGTATGCATATTCTTAAAAAGTTATACAATAGAAAATAAACTTTAATAAGTGTTCCAATCTACACATTTTGATGATGTGTCACGTTATAAATGGTGTCACGTGTCAGCCTTTCAGGTATGACACATCATCAAAATGTGCAGAATATAAAACTTATGAAAGTTAGTTGCTATTGTACAACTTTTTAAGAGTACACGTACCAAATCGGTACATTTAGAAAAATTCGCTCTTATTCTATGACTAAAACCGATCAATAATTTGTGTGGTTAGCATTAATCCCTTAGAATGTATAAAAATGAGGTTTCGCGGCCGCGCTACTCTACGGAGCGCGAGGTTTTATGTTAATGACTAACTTTGCATTCGAATGATAACCACAAAGACTAATTTTGTAGCTTGATAACCCTAAAGATAATTCACGGACATGAAAGACCAATTACGTAAAATTTGTGTTGGAGTAATTTTTTCTAATATTAAAGTTTAAAAAAAAGATTAGTTAACGGGCATAACTTAACTGCTGTTAAGTAACGACTGTTAGTACTATTCATTCTATTGTTCAACCTTTCTATTTTTACTATTCATCAATTTTTTTTGTTCTGGAGATTAACGACTGTTAAGTACACTTAACGACCCCTGTTTATTGTATATTATACTCTTATTATTAAAGGGCAGGATTGTTTCTCCAAGGCGTTTTTAATGCAAAAAACCCGACCGACCTGTTTTCCTTTGGGTCGTAGTATTAATGTCCCGAGGTTTGTATCTCGGGGTTTGTATACACGTGTGTGACATGTGTTTCACAACAAGAGCCCTGTCTCTCTTTCAACACTCACCAAACAAAACCCCTTTCCCTCTTTCAACACACATCTCTCTGAAACTTTTGTTCTTTCTCTCTCTAAAAACAAATGTCACCGACCTTTATTGCTCTCTCTCTAGAAGCAGATAATGGGTTTAGGGTTTGTTGTTGGTGTTTGTTTTAATTGTGGTTTGTAACGAGGTTTGCTGAAATTAGCTATACCTATGGTCTGGTCTTTTGTCGCTAAGTTGAAATCTAATGGAGTTTGTTTTGATCGTGGTCTTTTCTTTGAATAAAAGTTGAGGCATGGTTTGTTTGGCGATGATGGTTTCGGTAGTGGAATTATTATTGGGTGTTTGGCTACAGATTATTTTGGTGACTGTTTTTTTTATCTTTATTAAGCTTGAAATAAAGAAGGTATATAACTGTTATTGTTTGATTTCATGATCTTCATTGGGTTTATGTTTTTTTATATTTCTAAAAAGGGTTGTTTGGCTTTATTTGTGATTAAAATTGTTTTTGATTAGATACCACTGAGATGTGATATTGATGCTGAGATTGTTGTTGTTACTGCTTACAATCACGATTTATGGTTCTGACTTGCTTATGCTTTTGGCATATGCTCCTTTGATGCCACCGCTCCTTTCGTTGTCGCTATCCATTGCGTGTGACGATAGTGACCTGTGCGTGACAATGGTGATAAGCTCATAGGCTATAAAACAAGCTGATAGGTTGAAATTGAGACGTATCTTGGCGGGGCAACACAAGAACGTGTTTGCAGTCATGGCGGCTCACAGTCTCTTTTACCAGGGTTCCATGAGAACTGTAAACACGGGTCAGGCCGTTTTTGCATTACATGCATTTAAGGCAGCAATCTTGCCCTTTAATTCGTTGTGAAAGGGATGCGATAAGAATCATGGTGACAGCTACTGCGATTGGCTGTCATCAGCTTCAATGACTTAGAAAATGTGACATTGTCTATATGAATTATGTCAGGGTGAGTTTTTTATACTCACAGCCATGGTGCACTTTTGATCAGTTTCGACTTCATGAGAAATATGACCCTCATATATAAGGCGCGTTTTGTAATCTTTTTGATTGGCTTTCTTGATTGAGCTATATGTGTGATGTAGTGCAGTCACTGTTAATGAGGCTATGACGAGTTTAAATAGGTTCGATTGAAGCTGAGATTGTCTGCAACTTGGCGGGGCAACCTATTAGGTTTACAGCCATGCCGAGCGTATCCTCTTTTTCTTGATTAGTACCCTATCTGAGCCTCATACTTACCATCTTTGTAGATTGTTATAAACACATATGCTGCATTAGCAGTAGCATGCGGTCGTGATCAATGGGTACATTATACTCTTATTATTAAAGGGCAAGATTGTTTCTCCAAAGCGTTTTTAATGCAAAAAACCCGCCCGACCCGTTTTCCTTTGGGTCGTAGTATTAATGTCCAAGGGTTTCTCTACACATGTGTCATACATGTTTTACTCATAACAAAACTAAAGAAGGTATGGTTCTGACTTGATTATACTTTCGGCTTCTACTCCTTCGACTCCACCGCTCCTTTTGTTGCCGCGATCCATGGCGTGCGACGATAATGACAGGTGCGTAACGATGGTGATAGGTTCACAGGCTGTAAAACAAACCAACAGGTTGAAATTGAGCCGTATCTTGGCAGCGTAGGACGAGAACGTGTTTGCAGCCATGGCGGCTCCAAGTCACTTTTACCCGGGTTTCATGAGAATTGTGAACACGTGTCATGATTGACTGTCATCAGCTTGAATCACTTAGATAAGGTGACATTGTCTATATGCATTGTGGCATGGCGAGGTTTTTAGACTCGCCGCCATGGTGCATTTTTTATCCTTTTTTGTTTCACGAGAAATCTGAGCCTCGGATATAAGGCGCATTCTAAAATATTTTTTATTGGCTTTCTTGATTGAGTTGTATGTGTGATGTTGTGCAGTCACTGTTAACGAGGCTATGATAAGTTTAAATGGGTTCGGTTAAAGATGAGATTGTCCACAACTTGGCGGGGAAACCTATTAGGTTTACAGCTATGCTGGGCGTATCATCTTTTTCTCGATTAGTACCAAATATGAGCCTCATACTTACCCTCTTTGTCGATTGTTATACACACATAAGCTACATTGGCAGTAGCATGTGGCCGTGATCAATGGGGTCGTCCAATTGCTGGTATTTTTACATATTTTCATACTAGCTTTTTCTGAATGGTTTGGATGCTCAAAGTGTAGTTGATACAGTGACGCATTTGTTCAGCTCAGGTTGTTGTTTATCGGTTTTTGTTGATTTCATTTGATTCATAGTTTTTTGGTTGATTTTTAAGTTCATGCTTTCAGTGTAGCGATGTGGGTATATGGTTGTTTTTGCCAATTTAGGTTTTCATTGGTTTAAGTGATTAAATCTGATATGGGTATAGGCTAAACTTTATTGCTTTTGTTAGTTTAATGTTATATTTATGAAGTAGGAAAGGTTTATTGAAAAGTATGTGTTCGGTTTGAGTTCGTGTTGCGAGTTTATAGTGTAAGGAAATTTTGTGAATGAAGTTTTTTTAATTTATTATTTGCTTGCCGCACTAGGAGCAGGAAAGGTGGCTCATGTTCTTCATAGTCCAGTTGATTTGTTGCTCTATCCATTGGAGAAAACAGAATCCAAGGTGTAACTTTCAAAGAAATCCTAGCGTCTAGGCTCGATCTCTTCAATTAGCAGCAGGGCAAGATGAGGTTGTGGATCTTTCGAGGTTGGTCCAAATTAAGGGCTCAAAATGCCAAGGACATGGTGGCGGAATCTCGTACCTGACTGGAAGGTTGGCGCCGTCAGGTAAACTGAATAAGAAACCAAATGCAACATTGCAGCTACATAGAAAGCTTCAGTGGCGCGATGTATATAGTAGACAACTATACGTTGATCATAAGCAACTGAATTTATATATTTACAATTCGATTAGATGGGATTATGAAATATAAGCTAAGTAGATCAGTAGAATAAGCTGATACACCTATACATGAGCATAAATAAACATCCCTTAAAGCATTCTATGTTTTTTTAATTAGTAAAATAATAAGCTATAAGGGTACTATACCTGTTAATCTTCATAACTTTTATATCACAGTAATTTTTTTATCTCTAACTTTCTTTTTGAAATTCTTTCTTACACTTACGTGTTGTTTTGTTTTCGAGCAGCAGTTCTAACCGAGGCTAGGCTTGATGGAGGAAGTAATAATGTTGTGATAACACTGTAGGCAGAATACAATTTTGACGGAAGTCTTAGGTACGTTCTCATTAGACTATTACATTGTTAGGCGTAATTTGCAAATGTCGAAAATTTTTAACTGGCCCAAAAGGATGGTATTTGCGAAAATGGTGGACTTTATGTAATACAAACATATGTCAAACAACGGTCGTTGATTATCACAAATATAAACCAATATAAACTTTGGTGTCATTAGGAATCATATTTTGAAACATAGTAATTATTTCGCAATCTATTTAAAACGCAAAATGAATCTGATGAAAAAAAACTTGGAACAAGAATGATGCTACGTACCCGTGTTGCCAAAACGCATTCCATATTTTTTTTCCCTAGATTTATTTATGCTATAAATCTTGCCTCATGAGTTTAAATTGTAAGTATGTTGTTTCATTTAAGCCGAGTTCTTAAAAAATGCCTTTTTGCGTAATGTTCACTTCCTCAGGGGTGTAATTCAAAACAATTTCCGGCATTGCTCGGGAGCTGGAAAAGTAGTAGGTGATTTTTACACCGCCTAATTTAGCGGATACACTACCTCATGTGCTTCATGATGCTATACCGCAAGTTATTTATGTTGTCCAGTGGTGGTGTATGCATCATTTATGGTGGTGTAAAAATCACCTCCATTCTAGAACCATGTTGTTAAAGTAATTTGCTAATGTTAGTTACACTTTAATAAAGATATACCTATATAAGAATGAAATTATAAATTATGTAGGATGTGTAGGTAGTGTTTATGAGGATGTTGTAAGATAAGTGGTCATTATTAATGCGCAGAATTTCATCTATTTACCAATTATCTGTACATATTCTGCATCAATATGTTGAATCATTTCTTAGAATCACCAATTCAATTTTTGGCCTAAACGATTTGAAGTTCTACATAACTAATGATTTTGATATCCCTTTCTTCAAGTTACTTTTGTTGAGCTAATTACTTATATGAGCCAAAAATGACAATAATTCCACTTTTTTTTCACCCGATTTTAACATTCCAAATTTATTTCTGCGTGAACTCTCGACTCGCGACTCCATTAGAATGTTGCCAAGTGTCATTCTGTACGAGGATGTTTTTAGTCTGACTTTTATGTTTTATCACGAACTG
>BQNB010136521.1:0-17988 GCA_026074375.1 Tanacetum coccineum
CCAGAGATTTTGTTACATGATCTTGTAGTGGTGGATAGTGGTTGCTCTAGCCACATGACAGGCAACAAAGCTTATCTCTCAGATTATGAAGATTATAATAGAGGCTTTGTGGCTTTTGGAAGTGATCCAAAAGGAGGTAAAATAACGGGTAAAGGTAGAATTAGAACTGATAATTTAGACTTTGATAATGTGTATTTTGTAGAAGAACTCAAGTTTAATCTTTTCTCTGTCTCACAAATATGTGACAAGAAAAATAGCATCCTTTTTACTGATACTGAATGCCTTACTCTGTCTCCTAGCTTTAAACTTCTTAATAAAAGTCAAGTTGTTCTTAGAGCTCCTAGACTGAATGATGTATACAGTTTGGATTTAAAGAACATTGTTCCTTCTGGAGGTGTAACTTGTCTATATGCAAATGCAACAACAGATGAGTCTAAATTATGGCATATGAGATTAAGTCATGTGAATTTCAAAAATATAAATAAACTTGTTAAAGGTCACCTAGTTAGATTCAAAAAATTTTGTGAATGACCACACTTGTGTTGCTTGCAAGAAGGGTAAGCAACACAAGGCCTCCTGTAAGGCCAAGTTAGAAAGAATCATCAGAAAGCCCCTAGAATTACTTCATATGGACTTATTTTGACCTGTCTTTGTAGAAAGCATTAACAAGAAAAGGTACAACTTGGTTGTGACTGATGATTTTAGCAGATTTAGTTGGGTATTTTTCTTAGCTGCCAAGGATGAAACATTTGAAATCCTTTATAATCTTATCACAGGCTTAGAAAAACAATTGAATCATAATTTTAAAATCATTAGATGTGATAATAGGACAGAGTTTAAGAATCATGCTATGAATGAATTCTGTGCTAAGAAAGGAATCAAAAGGGAGTTTAGTGTAGCTAGAACTCCACAGCAGAATGGTGTTGCAGAAAGGAAAAACAGGACCCTAATTGAGGCAGCAAGAACTATGTTAGCAGACTCACTTTTACCTATCCCATTTTAGGCAGAGGCAGTTAATACTGCTTACTATGTACTGAATATGGTATTAGTGACCAAACCTCAAAATAAGACACCTTATGAACTATTAATAGGTAAATCACCTAGTATTAGTTTTATGAGACCTTTTGGGTGCCCCTTGACTATTTTGAACACCTTAGATTCCTTGGGCAAATTTGATGGGAAATCTGATGAAGGTTATTTGCTTGGATACTCTACCTCTAGTAAAGCCTTTAGAGTATACAACAAAAGGACCAAAAGGGTAGAAGAGAATCTGCACATCAATTTTCTTGAAGATCAACCAAATGTGACAGGAACTGGTCCTAATTGGATGTTTGATCTTGATTTTCTCACCAATTCAATGAATTATATTCCTGTTAGTGTAGAAAATCAGGTTAATGTGGATGCAGGTACACAAGATTCTTATGTTGCAGGTTCATCAGGAAAAGATAAAGGACCTACTCAGGAATACATACTGCTTCCACTACAACCTCATAGGACAAGGATTCCAGTAGAAGATGTTCCTCCAGCTGCACATGAAAAACCTTCTGAAAGTTCTCCTAAAGACAATGATGTACAAGATTCAGAAGATGCTGCTGACAAGGAAGAACAACATCAGATGAAAGAAAGTGAACAAGACTTGCAAGATGAACTTGAGAAGATGGTTACTCAAGAATTGGCTGCTAAAGCTATGGACGATTCTCAAGACAAGCCTTTGAAGAAGAAAAGAGGAGAATTGCATCTCAAAAGAAGGCAGCTATGGCTACTAGTACTAACAAACTAAGTACTGATAGGCAATCTATTAGTACTGATAGGCCATCTGTTAGTACTGATAGGCCATTTGTTAGTACTGTAGGCCATCTGTTAGTATTGCTATACTCCCACAGGGTACAAATGATGGGTCTCATCAATTGTCTAACTTGGAGGAAAAATACCAAAAATGCCATCGTACTCTCACCTCATGCTGAATTACCATTGCTTCCAAATATGCCAGACTTGGAAGATCTTTCTGATACCTCCAAATGATGGAATAATCAATAGAGCCTATAGAATGATGTTGAAAGATGTGGGTGCAGTGAGCTGATTTCAACAACATGGATAACACCATTGCTGTCAGTCCTAGTCCACACACAGATTCATAATGGATCACAAAAAGACAAATTCATGAGATCCACATCAGCAGTTCAAACAAGAGGGAAGATTCAAAAGGCTTCTTCCAACATAACAAGCCTTGGTAAGTTACATTCACAAACAGAACATAACAAATCACAAGGATCATCAGATCTGTTTGTTTGCATGTTTTCTCTCTCAAGAAGAACCCACGACTATATAACAAGCCTTACAAGATGAAAGCTGGGTTGAAGCTACAGAAGGTTTGGGTACTTGTTGATTTGCCATATGGGAAAAAGGTTATTGGCAGGTCTTCAAGAATAAGAGGGATGCGAGAAGTATTGTTTGTAGAAAAACAAAGCACAACATGTACACAAGGATTAGACAGGAGGAAGGTATAGATATGATGAGGTTTTTGCACCTGTTACCAGAATTGAGGTAATTAGGTTATTTTTAGCCTTTGCATCATACATGAGATTTACTGTCTACCAAATGGATGTTAAAAGTGCATTTTTTATGACACTATTGAAGAGGAGGTGTATGTTCATCAACCTCCAGGCTTTGTTGATCCTGCTCATCCAAACAAAGTCTATAAGGTGATTAAAGCTCTTTATGGTCTTCATCAAGCCCCTAGAGCTTGGTATGAGACACTTTCTTCTTTTCTGATAGAAAATGGTTTCAAAAGAGGTACCATAGACAAAACATTATTTATCAAGAAGAACAAGAGTGACATTATGTTAGTCCAAGTGTATGTGGATGACATTATTTTTGGTTCTACAAAGAAGTCTATATGTATAGAGTTTGAAGAATGTATGCACAAAAGATTCCAGATGAGTTCCATGGGTGAACTCACATTCTTTTTGGGTCTTCAAGTGAAGCAACAACCTGATGGAATCTTTATTAGTCAGGATAAGTATGTAGCTGACATCTTAAAGAAGTTTGATTTTTTGTCCATCAGAACATCTACTACTCCTATTGAATCTAATAAACCACTGGTCAAAGATGAAGATGGTGTAGATGTAGATGTACATGTCTATAGGTCTATGATTGGCTCTCTAATTGTAATTACTCCATCCAGGCCAGAACACATGTTTTATTGTTTTTGGTGCCTGTGCAAGATTTCAGGTCACTCCCAAAGCTTACACATAAATGCAGTATAAGACTATTTAGGTACCTTCTAAACAAAACCTAAATAGGTTTATGGTATCCGTATTGAAAACACCTTTTGAACTAGAAGCTAATTCGACATGACTAATGAGGAGCCAGTCTTGACAGAAAATCAACAACAGGTGGCTGTCAATTTCTTGGTAGAAGATTGATATCTTGGCAATGCAAGAAACAAACTATTGTGGCAAATTCTACTACTGAGGCAGAATATGTTGCAGCTACTAACTGTTGTGGCAGTATTATGGGATACCGAAACAATGATGGATATGTTTTAATTTCATGAAAACCAAAATCCATATTGATAATGAGAGCATTATAAGTGTTATCAAGAATCCTGTTGCTCATTCAAAGACCAAGCATATTGAGATTCGATTCCATTTTATAAGAGATTGTTATGAAAAGAGACTGTTAAGGATATACAAGGATTCACACTGATCATAATGATTGTAACTCTCACCAAAGGATTTGATGTTACAAGATTTAACTTTTTGGTGGTTAGCATTGGACTGTTGAATCTGTAACCAAAATTGAGGGGAGGCAAGATGCATTGTTGTACAGTTTGTATAGAATGTTATGTGAGCAGACAGATTTTGCCAATGGTGATGTCTTTCATTTAGTTATTTGGGTTCTAAAGAGTCATTAGAGAGAGATATGGATGGTACTGCAGGGCTTTGTTGTCAAACTTGTTCGATTCTTTGGTTGACAAAAGTTAGTACCGAAAGTGCAAAGTTAGTAGTTTTCTTTTGGGAGTTGTTGTGTTTGTGTTTGGGGGGGGGGGGGGGGGGGGGGGGGGGGGGGGGGGGGGGGGGGGGGGGGGGGGGGGGGGGGGGTTTTTTGGCTAGGGGTTTTTTTTTTTTTTTTTGCTGGGCAAAGATAGTACCGCTATAAAGCCGTTGGAGAAAATACCGCCAAGGGTGTAAAGTGTAAATTATAACGGTTTCTTTGCCTTTGGGTTTGTCCAACCTATATAAACCCATCTCAATTGTATAATTTACTCACGTAATCTCTCTTAATCGCTCGTCCTACAAACAAACCCTACATCTTTTCAACCGACGAGCATCAATTCTACACACATACTGTTTCTTGAAATCTTTGTGCTAAACACAACAGGCGCTTACTTGGAAAAGACTGTATGGGAATACAATATTTTCATAATTATAGACTTCCATAACACGAAGCTCCATTCACTATGCTCTCACTGTAAGTCCTGTAGTCTCTACTACATTTGTTGAACAATTTTGGATGTCTGCTAAATCCAAAATAATCAACAATGTTAGGTATATTACTGCCAAAGTAGCTGGCAAGCATGTAACTATCTCAGAGGCATCAATAAGAAGTGATCTTCTTTTTTGAATGAGCCGATGTGATAGATTCTTGCTAATCAGCTATATGATGCTATTAAGCTAATGGGTGTAATAGGAGGACCTAACTATTTTAACATTTTAGCAAAGCCTTGTTTTCCCCAGTGGAGATTTCTTTTTCATTACTTAAATATGGAAAATCACTGTCTTAGTTCTAAACGGTACTTACTGTGGATCAAATTCCCACTAATATTGCCACAGCAGTAATTTGTTTAGCAACTAATCAGAAATATAATTTTTCCAAATTAATTTTTGATGGTATGATGAGACACTTGGATGCAAAGAAAAAGTTTGTTATGTATACAAGATTTATTTCAGTCTTTTTGGATAAACAGTTAAAGAATGTGCCTGTGCCCTTAGACTACATCCTCTATATAAAGCTTTGACTAGTAAAGTTTTCTTTTTTATGGTTAAAAAGGGAAAACATTTTTCAGGGAATGTCACACTTTTGTTTGAATCTATGTTGGTTCTACCAACTGAGGATGAGGGTGAAGCTTCAAAAAGATAATCTGAACCTCAACCCACACCCTCTCCTCCTACATCCAAAGGCAGACACATGAACACAGCCTGACCCATCTCCCAAACCTTCACCTACTATTCCTGATTCCATTCCAGAGGGTTCTGGTGGGAATCATGGAGGTCAGTCATTCAGTGATAGATCCTTATCAGGGAATGAGGATGGCTTGACACTCCAAAGTGTGTATGATCTTTATATCTCTTTGTGTTCACAGGTCACAGATCCAAGGCTGAGGATAAAAAAAAAAAAAAATGGAAAAAAAAAAAGGAAAACAAGGAAAGAGGAAAATTAAACACTTGAGGCAATAATCAAGAACCTTAAGAAGAAAGTCAACTGTTATCACACATCATAAAGCTTGGATGAAGAGTGTATCCATGAAGCAAAGATTGGCAGGAAAGAAATCATTGAAGACAAAGTGGATGCAAAAGGAGTCTGTATCCAAACAAGGGAGGAAACCTGCCAAAGCTAAACCTACAGTGCATAAAGATCCAGCTTTTGATGATCTTGATGATGATGCAATGGACTATATGGAGACTGAGGATGCTCAATATGAGGGGAGGACAAGCTCTGTGGTGCATGAAGAGAAGGAAAGTGCATATAAGGAAGTAAATATTGAAGTTCCTGTTAGTACTGTCAAGCCAAATGAAGGTATCGCCAAGAGAAATAAAGGTAACTGGACAGCAAGATGGAAGTACCGACAGTATAAAAGTTAGTACCGATAGACAAGATAAAGGTACTGCTGATCAAAATGAAGAGAAAAGTGCTACTCAAACAGCTCCAACAACAACTTCAACACCTACTCCAATAATATTTAGTGATGATGAGACCATTGCACAAGTTCTCATCACAATGAGTCAGAATAAACAGAAGGAAAAAGAAAAAGGAGTAGAGATTAGGGATGCTGAAGATTCTGATAGGCCAAGGGCTACATCAACAAGATCAGTACTTACATTGAAGCCTCTTCCTAAGATTGATCCTAAAGACAAAGGCAAGAAAGTACTTGAGGAAGAAGCTGAGTCAGATGCTGAGTCAGAGGGAGTTAATGAAGCTGAAAGAAAGTTTGATCAGCTTGCTAAGGATGAAGAGATAGCCAGAAAGGTGCAAGAGGATTGGGAAGTAGAAGAGGAAGTGAAAAAGTTAGTTGAGGAAGAAGCTACAAAGGTTGCTCTCACTAATGAGTATGATTTCATACAGGCAAGAATAAATGCAGATAAGATTCTTGTCGAGGAGCTTCAAAAGGAAGAAAGAGAGAAGTTTACCATTGAACAAAAAGCAAAATTTCTTCATGATACCATTGTTGCACAAAGGAAATTTCTTGCTCAACAAAGGTCTGAAGCTATGAGAAATAAACCACCTACAAGAAATCAGCTGAGAAACCAAATGATGACCTATTTGAAGCATGATGGGGGGAAAAAGCATTATGATTTGAAGACCAAAACCTTTGAAGAAATACAGGTTTTATATGAAAGATTAAAGAGGCAAGATCATAACTTTGTTGCTATTGGATCTGCTGAGGATGAGAGACAAATTAAGGAGATAAATGAAGAATCTAAAGACCTTGAAAAGAAGAGATTAAAGAAGAGGGTTGTTAATGAAGAAGACACAGCAAAGGTACCTGCTGAACAAGAAGTGACAGAGCAGGGTACAAAGAAAAGAAAGAGTGGTCATGTAAAGATGATTGCTAGGAAAAGGCCAAGACCGTGCACAATGATGATAGTGATGATGACACAAAAAATGTTCTAAGATTAATACATTTGAAAGTACAATAGATAGTGAAATTATGGAGACAAAATCTTTTATTGCTAGGTTGCATAAGGTTTCATCACCAGATGGGAATTACCTTGTTGTCTACAGAGTTAACCGGGCATTCAGTGCATTCAACTAATGGAGGTACTACATAATTTTGATAGACACATTTTGTTTTCATAGATCAAGAATTAGTGATGAAGCAGCATCTTAGAAATCACACCAGAAATATATTGAGGTTTGATTCTTTGAGGAGACTGAAGATTATGATGAGAATCCTCAACAGAAGAAAAATGATCAAGGTGATTTTCTGAACAATCAACAAGATGCGGAGATTGGTCAATGGAGACTGATGAAGCTAGTGGCAGTATTGCATACTAGAAGCTTAAGGAGATGGGACAGTCATCTACATGCTAGTTGAAAGAAGGTATCCTCTCTCCAAGGAATTGTTGCAACAAATGCTTGATTAGGATTGGAGTTTGAAGAGAAATAACTGTTTGCACTACAATTGGGTAAAGCATCATTAAGCAAACACTTAAAGAGGAGATAATGTTGAGAATGGAAATGAGAAGGTGTAGGGAGTGGCTAACCACCACACAACCAAATGGCATCAGTTATCCCATTCATAACAGGCATAAGAACAGGCTAGTCCATAAGCAAACGACTTGTGGTAAAGAATTCTCAAAACCATTATGGTTTGACAATTTACCAAAAATTGTAGGTTATCAACTCACCTTGCATTCCTAGTTTAAAGAGTTGACTAGTTCAGGATCAAAACGTTCCCAGGTAGAAGACTAATCAAAATTGTTGATAGCATATATTTGCTAAAAACAATATGGTTATCAATGCACATGTTTACGGGGAAGGAAAAAGAGCAATTGACTAGTCCAAAAGCAACGACTTTTGGTAAAGAACAATCAATCAGTTGATAGTTTTGGTAGTTTAACTTAAAACTACAAGTAATCAATTTCACCTTGTGTTTACAATGAAGAATTGCTTACCCCAGAGCAAAAGACTACTGGTAAAGAATACCAAATCAGTTAATGGTTGTAGTTTGCCAAAACTACAAAGCCAACTTAGTTTGGATTTTCTTTGATTGTTGAGGAGATATGTTGTTGAAAAGATGGATAGCTGAAGAGTCAAAACTACAAAGTCAAAATCAAGATTGACAGAGGTTGGATACATCCTCCAAGATCTTAAGAAGTTTAAAACTGAAGAAACACTGAGTTAAAACAAGTTTCAACAATTAATTTTTAGGGGAGGATAGTTGGGAATATGGCATTCCTGACTAGTACCGAATAGATATATTACTTAGTACCCGCTAGTCGTATTTTGATACTGACAGAACAAAATAGTTAGTACAGATCAGAATATTAGTATCGTTAGCGTATAAAAGTAGTTAGTACCGACGTTTATGTGATATGCATGATATATCTTAGGAAAAGATATGCCTGATCTTTATACGCGTTTCTGTAGAGCCATTAGGGTTTCCCTCAGTCAAATAAAAGGAACCCTAGGCATAGTTAGTAGATATAGTTCTACACAGATCATAGAGATCGAATAGTAATCATAGCTTGTAATCTGTAACCTAGGCAGATTCAAGGTTTAATATAAAAGTTCTTTTGTGATATTCAATATTGTTCTTCTAAAGCATTATTGATTAGAAATTCGCATAAATCAATATGATTACTCAGTGTTTCATTATGTGTAGCTTTAAATTATCCTAAAGGAGCAAACTTCCTTTGCAACACGGTTAAGATCTATTCAGTAAAACGATCCAACAACAATTTCATAGGAAGGATCAAGGGAACGCATGTCTTCGTAGGAAACTTCACCTATATCGTAGACTTCATGATTGTTGAGGATATTAGTTCAATTATAGACCCTAGGTTGTCACAAGTAAAACTAGGAAAAACCTTTGAGTAAATATCAACATTTACTCAACGACTCACCAGAATGGTTGTAAGAATATCCACTAACGGGATCGTTGACATTGCTAAAAGATGCCCCAAATGATAGAATAGTAACAACTCACTGTCAGACTTAGAAAAAGAGCACACGAAATCAGTCTACCTTAGGAACGAAGAAGACAAGAGAAGGGGAGTGAAGTATGTAATGAGCAAAATATTAAGATTTTATAAGGAATTCTTAAAGCTTGGATCCGAATATGTGACTGGAATAGATGATGAAGGAGAAGTCGTGTAAGGACGTGTGACTTCGAGTCTAGCTACAAGACTGGTAAATAAAGAAAAGCGCTATTTATAGATGGCAACCCAATATTTACTTTCCGTATATTAGGATGTCAAGTGTTTTAACACTATTATTTTTGTATTTATTATGTTTGAACTAGTTTGTAAATCATGCTAGTTGTTTGTAACTTCGTCTTATTTGCAATCAAAGGTATTTTGCAACAAAATAAGTGTAGGGGAGTTATCTGGTTTCTAGAACCAAATTCAAACATCTGAAATAAATTGTTAAATTAATTCGCGTCAGTTTCGAGTCATATGATTGAATTATTAATTCTTAGGTTGTTATGCAGCATTTTGTACAGGAAAATAACTTATAAGAATAAGTGCAAGTAATCTTTCATCAAAAATGAAAAATGAGTTTTCACAGAGTGTGGAGACAGCTTCACGATTTGCACGCGACGCCGTCACCACGACACTTGTGACGGGGTCAGGATATTCTAGACGGCGACCAAACGCCCAGTTAAAGGATAACTCGAAAAATTTAATTATTTTTGAAAATAAAACTTGTACAAACACTTAAGAAAGTTGTAATTCTTTTATAAACTTGCAAAACCCTGAGTTTAACAATTCTCTCATCCTATCTTTACTGCTTTATAGAGTCAACCCTAATTTCACACTGTATATTATTATATCGCACATTTTATGCTTGGTGTAGTTTTCTTTGTCTTTTGATACATGGTTAATATTGATGAAGAAAAAGCTTGGAAGAGTTCTTAGAAGTTTCATTGGATGATTTCTTGGAGGAATTTTAACCAGTTTATCGCATGTTTCTTCTCCATATTGACAAACCAGGAGTACTAGTTTTCTTTTAACTTGTTTTCTTTCCCTTATTCCGTTTTAACGGTACTTCTATAGAACATTGGGGACAATGTTCAAACTAAGTGTATGGGGGGAAAATAAGCCTTAGAAACTATTCTTTCATTTTCCATTTGCTTTGTCCTTGAAATGATGGGTAATATATCGAAACATAGCATAAAAGGTAATTTTTACTCAAATTTTAAACTTTTTATGACACATACCGACGAAAACCGAGTATTAATAGCGTCTCATGGATAGGAATGTGTATGACTAGCACAAAAACCCTCAGAATTTCACCCCAAAAATGTGAGGTTCGCCTTTAGATCTATAGGAATTCGGGTATCTATTATTGATACCCAAGATAGTTTATACCTTTAGCTTTCTCAAGTTAAGGAGTGAGCAACTCAAGTGTATCTATTCGTCGCTACGGATGTGTATATTGTGGTATTGTCGCTTTTCTGGAGCATTGAATCGGTATAAATTATATGATGTATCGGTATAATATTACATTCTAGAACTTGTTTTTTGTGATGCATTCCGAGACTGTCATAGTTAAGTATAGGATTTCTTGATAAGAAGCATTAGATTAACCCATGTTCTACAAACTAGTAATTGTTATGATGGTCACATCGATCCAAATCACTAACCCACACCCTTGCCATGTACTCATTTTTAGTACATGATACCTCTAGTACAACCCTCCGAGCCATCCTTTTTCACGGTTCTCGTAATTTTTTGGTTAAGCTGTACTATTAATGAAAAGCATTGTCACCCTTGAACAGATGTTGTTACACCAAAATCACCTTACCTACCTTGTATGTACTCGCTTTTAGTACATTATTGTTTTAACCCAAGTTAATTATTAGAGACACCTGTTAGCTAAGTTCTTTATCCTTAAAATACATTTTTAAGGACGATTAGGATTCATGGTAGTATTTATTTCGTGGAAGAATGAGGAAGAAAAAGATACAGTCAATAATCCCATTACGTTTGATTAGATTATCTCTTGTTATTTTGATCCACCCTCAAATGGATCATTTAGTTATAGATTGGTAAATAACGACGCATTATAAAAAGCTCAAGTGTAGGGGTACGTGTTATAAACCCCATGTTGTGATGTATTATGTTAATCATTCAAAAAAAAAAAGAGATTGATGTAGAGTTGTGTAGAGTTTGTATATCTTCGTCCGAGTCTTGGCTTAGCAACCAAACCAAGCGTGAATTCGTGTAAATAATTAGCTAACCATTCCACTCCAAATTCACCCAAGTTACCACCCAAATATCCCATCCGATCCTGTTTCCATTATATGTAATCTTACACCTACACCTCACAACCCTTAAAAGACCTCTTAGATAGTAATAAATAATGCTTGCGCCTAGTCAGAGGAAGGTTTGATCCTTTTACCAAGCTAAATAATATATATGCAATGACAGGTAATGAGTTTGATCTTTCTGTTTCCCATATGTTATAAATTCATTATAAAACCAAGAGAAAAAGAAGAATCCCCAAACACTTATGAGAGGTGCTGTATATGCATTTCCGTGCTTTTAATTACGAGGTCTAGAAGGTTGTGTTGTAAAATACTTTTAAAGAGTAGGTTAAATGACCCTAATACTGCTATTGTCTAGGTAGAAAAGCCCATTTGCTTGAGGACAAGCAAATCCCAAGTGTAGGGGTATTTGATGAGGTGTCATTTTATACACTTTTTCAGGGTCATTTAACCCCCTAAATCGTGCATTTATGCCCAAAATAGGTACTTAATCGTTCCTTTTTAGGTATTTAGCATTTGGAAGGCATTTGGAGGAAATACACGTGACTTGGGCTCATTTGGAGAAGAAACAGACAAGACTACGGACCTACACCAACATCTCTCAAGATTATGTTCTCAGCGGCTGGAGACGGCGTCACAAGATACACGTGACGCCGTCACAATTCATCCCACGACGGTGTCACAAGAAATCACGACGGCGTCAGCTCGCATGACCCAGCCCAAGATCTAGAATATTCTACTTCACGACGGTGTCACGATTAAAACGCGACAGCGTCGCAACGATTTTTCTATATATACAAACCCAAAATTAGGGTTTAAGGAGTTGCAATCTTGAGAGAAAAAACGTGAGACACTCCTAGTTCAGTTTTGGCCAGCTTATTAGGATGCTTTAAGGTGCTTCAAAACCCTATTGTAACTCCTTCAATTCATGTTTTAGTCAAGTAAGATTATCTTAATCATTCAATATGTCATGTTGTTTGATCATTTGTTGTTCTTGCTTTATCTTTAACATGCTTGGCTAAATTCCTTATTATGTTAATTTATGATTGTATGATACCTAGAATGTAGATCTTAGTGGTGTTGCTATCCTTGTGATGAAAATGCATGTTAGGCTATAGAAAACCAACTTTTGTTAGTATCGCTGTTTATATTCTAGGAAAACATGATTTGTGTAGAAAAGGATACCATCGGGTAACTCAATATTTCATACTACCCTTGCCCCTTATATGGTTTGATCCACATTTAATATATTTCAAATGCATTTAATTTACTCTTAGGGGCCTTGGAATAGTCTTCATACTACCTTACTTGTGCGTTGCCTCAACGGAATATTAAGTATAAGGAGGGTTCGTGTAATCTGTTCATGACTTAGGAAATAATTACATAGATCATCACAAGTGTGACAAAGCAACAATACTAGGAGAAGCAATCTAGGGAGTAATAATGATTAATGAATTACAAATCTTTTATTATAACTATTATCACCATTAGCGTAGTATTTATTATTTAGTTTTAAATAGCTAAAATCCAAACCAACCTCTCAAACCAAAAATTTACTGCTTTCAAAAACATAAAAACACAAAAAAATACTTCTATCAACCCTAGAATTCAGTTAGACCCGTGAATCAAGACTTTCCCAACCAATTATCCCTAGAGAACGATAACAACCCCCGAGTCTTGCCTATACTACTACAACGGTTAGGTACTCTGCTTAGGGAGTTGTAAAACTTCTTGTAGAAGTCTCTCGACAACCTCATCATATATATATATATTATAATATATATATAATATATATATATATATATATATATATATATATATATATATATATATATATAAATATTATATATATAAATTTACTCTTTTTTAACGGGTGTGAAATTATCGAAAATATTTTTGGTTTTTTAATAAATAAGCGCAAAAGGCGCAAACACCCCCCACACTTAAGGGTTTGCTTGTCCAAAGCAAAATACGGAAAATAAATAAGCTTTAAAAAACAAAGATAGAATTATGAAAAATATTTTTGGATTTTTAATATGTGAAAACAGAGATGTTTGACAATACCTAATGATCTTCAAGTTGTAATAACATGACTAAGCACCTCATGAATAAGGAAAGTATAATTCACTCAAACACTCATATGTGATGTAATAGAGGGTAAAAAGAAAATCACACTCAATTGTTCAGACATGATTCATTAAGTTACCATAGGCTTGTACAAGAAACAAAACTGCACCGACATGGCGTAAGCACCAGGTATAAATATCAAAAGAGGACTTTTATTCGGGTTATAATGTATATGCTAAGGGTTAATAAGGGTGTGGATAAGGCATTGGAAATATATACTAGAAATGGTTTTATAATATACATGTCGACAAGTCCAAGAAACCCATGTTGCTAGTTACGACAATCCACAAACCCGTGAGGTTATCGAACCTCTCATCAATATATTTGGCACAATAAACTCTTATTCATACTTTACTCTTTTTTTATATATTTTTTCCACTTTTTTAGCAATCCACCCTTATTCAAACAACTAACAATTCCCCCACACTTAATATAAGCATACACCACAAAAAATACAAAATCAAAGGGATGTCTCCTTCATCTTTGATGAAATGGCACAACACTTATAGCAAAGCGTGAGCAAACCATAAGCAAAAATCAACCAATAATACCGAGCAACTAGCAATAAACCGTAGGGACTTTCGAGAAGGGGTAAGGCTAGGCTAAAGGTTATATATTTTTGTATTTTTTATTTTAGTGGATGAGAAAAATGAATAGAATGGCTCAGAGGTTAAACTAGGGGTATCTAACACTAAAGATGAGTGCTAACAAACGGGTTTTATTTGAGTGGTTAGCTAATCAGTGTAATTAGCTAAAAGAATAAATAATATGAAATGGAATGGCCATTTTGGTTTAAATCCTAAGTTACCTCTTTATTACATAAAAATACCCATATCACGTGAACGTGATCTCACTGCGGTCTCGTAATGATTTCAAGCACAGGTTCTAGAATCAATAAATCACCGGCACACTCATATAATTTTAAACCGAATGCCCAGAAAGGCGCGACAAAATTACTACGAATAAAACAGCCGTACAGCGACGATGGAGACACTTGCATGCTGCATTTCCAAACCTTAACCTCATAGGAAAGCTAAAGGCAAAAATCATCTTCATAAGATTTAAAGGCGAACCTCACATTTTTTTGGGTGATTGGTATAAATGCGCAAGTAATGTCATCGATCCCGAGTCGATCTGCTTTATCAATCGGGACACATCTCTGATTTTAAAACTTTATTTAATTTTTAATATTTTTTTACTATGTTTTATTCTAATATATTAACCTAAGTGGCAAAAGATTTAAAAATAAATTAGATTTTTATATTACAGAGGGTGAACAAAAGTTTATACTTTTAATAATGAGTCTAATTTTCCGATTTATTTTCCCCCCACACTTAAGTTGAGCATTATGCGTAATTAGAAAATAACTTAAAAGTGGGACAAACGGGAAAAATAAATATAAGAGAAACGAAACTTCCCGGGGCTCTTAAGGGCTCTGTTGAATTCTGAAAGATACGACGTAAAACAGAACGCCGTCATGTGTATTCTACCACATGTAAAATTCAAATATATCACTCCCCCAAGTGATAAGCTTTACCACCATTCAAGCTTCACCTGTTTTATTTAATCTGCAAAATAAACTAAACTACAAAAACCGTAAAATACTAGGCACCACGATTGCATTTAGCGTATGCAACAAGCCTTTAAACCCCTCGGTGGCCCGAGTGGACGAGTTATAGTCTCGTGAGGGTTTACAGCGAACACACCAACAAAGTTCAAAAACATTTTCTTTTATATTTTCTCTTTTATAATTTTTATTTATAGACAATTTACTAAAACAAGCACACATAAAATCGTTTTGGATTTTTAGTTTATAGACAAACACGCACAAGGTTCAAAAACCTTTAACAACTATATAAAGAAAAACAAATATTTTTGGGTTTATATATTTTTTATATTTTTAGCACATAATAATTATATAAGTTAAATAAAAAAAATTATATATATATTTTTATTTTATATTTTTTATTACTTTTTTAGATATATTTTTTTTTGACCAGAAGTGCGTCGCACTTCATAGAAAGTGCGGCGTACATCGCATTATTTTTTATTATTTTTTCAAAATTTTAAACTTGGCTCGCGGCAAAAATGGTACAGAAGTGCGCCGCACAACAATGTATGTGCGGCGGTTTTATTATGACATAAAATATTTATTTTATTTTTTTATATTTTTTTCTTTTCACTTAATTAGTAACAGGAGAAACACATTATAAAACAGATGCAAACACATAAATAGACAAACACAAAACACACCAACTAAAACAAAAGAAACTCTCGAAAACTCTTTTTTAAAGATTTTATAGTTATTAAAACATTTTTAAAGCTTTTGTTTTTAACAAGCACGCAAGCAAACACACACAAACAAGCAAGCATAAAAACACATTACATTTACTCACAGTTGATTAAATTAAAAGAAATTTCATCTGATTATTATTTTTTTTAAAAGAAAAATTTATTTTTTCACATATGCAATATAAAATATAAACACACAATGACATCTTATTTACAAAGACATGACTAAAACAAAAATAACAAATCAATTTAGAAATAAAATCTTTTAGGTTTTTTTTTTAATGACAATCTAAATATTCACAAAATTACAAGGTGTATAATCAGATATATATATATATATATACATATAGCGATTAATACAAATATTTTTGGTTTTTTTATATATATTTGAATATAAAACTAAATATTTACAAATTTACGAGGCGTATAATCATATAAAACATAATTTTAATTGATCACATGCCTGCGACTAGCAATTTGGGGGTTTTTGTGTTACCTCTGAAATTAATCAGTCAAAAGATGAACAAGATCAGGACAAGTACGGCGGTTTTGGTGTATAACTGGCGTACTTCAGGTATAAACCTGCAAAATAACAAGCGGGAACAGGGGAAGTGCGACGCACACATAAAGATGTGCGCCGTACTTTCTGCAATAGCTGACATATTTTAAGAGTTTTCAGAGATTTAAACACACGTAAGATGCACAAGAACAAGCAAACAATATGTAAACAACTAAAACAAATCCCTGGCAGCGGCTCTAAAAACTTGATGTGTGTTTTACAAGCTTTATATTTATAATAACTAGAAATACCAATTTTGACTAAAAACACAACATTCGGGCAAGTATACCCTATCGAGTGTAATATAGTATTTTGTAAGTCCATGTCATTCCATGGGATTTGTAGCAATTCATAGACTATTTATCAAGTAACAAAGCTAAATGATTGTCACGGATCAAATAGCCAAAACGTGTGTATTAAGTAAGCAAGAAACAAGGCATGATCCACATAACATAATAGATATAGATAGAGCAAGACTTTATATAAATATAGCATATAAGTTATATATGACGGGTAATCATAATAACAAGCATATCTACCAATGATAACATAGAATCCCTTCGGACTATATACTACATCATCATGAGTGCATTAAGAATGATTTATATCAAATATGCATACATATGAATTCCTCCCAACTTGGTCGGTCAACATAAGAAAGGGTCTTAAACATCATTCTACTTCGGTTGTTTATCAGTTTACTACACAATTCTCACAAGTATGATATTGACATGCCATAGACAAACGGTTCAAAATACATCAAGACAATTAACCCTTTTGGCCTATTTCAGTTGCAATGATATACCAAAAGATAAATAAGGATCCAAGCAAAGATAACATCGAATTCATAAACATTCATATTCACAAATCATAGCAAAATCATCCAAATATTATTCATGTTTCACATATTACCAAAACTAATGAAGAACACTACATCATAACCAAACCAATAACCAATTGCTCCCACAAACAACCAACATCCAAACCTACTAAGATAACCTACGGGGCAGTCATGAATCCACTGGAAATCAAGAACACGTCGCCAAATGGTGTGTTTGGTAACGAGTTTAATATAGTGAAGAAATTAGAGATTTGGTGTGAATCGCCTAATCCTTAGGATATAGTGTGTTTAGATTATGGAAATATGATGTTTGAGGTCTGGAAATGGTGGAAAATCAGTGGTGATTCGTGATGGTAGTGGTGGTTAGAGTGGCGGTGATATGGTGGTGTAAAGGGGTGTTTGGATCAGAGGATTCAAGGATCCTCACCACTCCTTCCTCCTCTCCAAAGTGGTTTATGGATTGTGTGTGTATGGTATGAGAGATATATGATGAGATGTGTGTAATGGGATACTTGAAATGGTGTGATTTTTGTCCCTATTTATAGGCCGAGGAAGATGTAAAGTGCGTCGCACAAAATAATTTGTGCGGCGTACTTTGGTTAAGTCGATGGGAAAATCATAAATGTTGCTTGGATGTGCGGCGTACAAAAGAAATTGTGTGGCGTACTTTGTGAGTTAATGCAGTCTTCATTTAATAGTCTTTAATTCTTGGACACGATAGGAAGTGCGACGCACAAAGGGAATGTGCGACGTACTTCTGGTCTTTTTTCAGTTTCGGTCCTTTATTTTTTTCTAACTTGCTTTCGAATGAATATAAACACTTGAACTGTATTCGTTTTGAGCTTGGGATGTATTCAAGTGAACCCTAAAACGGAGTTAGTATGACCGAGTTATGGCCAAAACAGTGAACATGTGTCGGGAGATCTTTATCTTTAGTTATTTCTTCGTTTAAGC
>BQNB010136523.1:0-17987 GCA_026074375.1 Tanacetum coccineum
TGTTTCTTGACACTCTCTTCATCATGTGGTGTTCTTGATCTCTTCTTACTACTTTCTGCTTGCTTTTGACTTTCATCATCCTTCTTTCCACTGTCAGAATCCAAAGGAACAAAATCATTTATCCACTTCTGCTCCCTTTCATATAGCTTCTGAATTTCTTCCATACTCTTATTCTTTAGTTGATTGTAAGTGAACCTACCTATGTTTTTCAGGAAGGTAATCATCTTGTTTCTTAATTGAGTTTTGGTAGGAGGTTTGTTTCTGATTTGTTCAGCCCTTTGTGCAGCAAAGAACCTCTTCCTTTCTATAATTGTCTCCACTAAAAGTCTAGCTTGCTCATCAATAGAAAACTGTTCTCTTTCTTCTTCTTGAAGTCTTGCAGCTAACAGAGCATCTGCATCCATTCTTTCTTGAACATCATCAAATTATGCAGTTAAAGCAGCATTAGATGCTTCTTCTTGTGCAGCTCTTTCTCTTTGCATTCTTTCTAGTTCAGCCTTTTCTTCTTCATGTAACCTCATAGCCAACTCTTCATCCATCTGAATCTGGGCCTTTCTTGGGTTCTTTGGAGGCTTTTCAGGCTCCACCATAATTGCTTTACCCCTATCTTTGGATGAAGATTGTGCTAGTGGTGCTGGAGTTGATCTCCTTGGTTCTTCCACATCTCTGAAAGCAACTCCTTTTACCTTAGCCTTCTCACTTCTTATCTTTACAAGTGTTTGAGCAATGGTAAGATCCTTATCTTCAAATGTAGTAGTAGTTGTTGGAGGTGTTCTTGGTTCAACAATACTAATAGTTACACCAGTAGTAGTAACTGATGCACTAGCAGCACTAACTTCAGTAGTAGCAATGTTAACTGCACCACCAACATTAACTGTATTTCCTTCAACATTATCATCAAAGTCATCATTGAAATCATCATCACCTTCTTCAAATATTGGCTTTGTCTTTAAACTCCTCCCCTATTTGGATACATTCTTCTTATCCAAACTCTTTCTTTTAGAGGTACCAATCTTAAAGAGCTTCATCCCTGGAGTTCTTGCCCTTTGAGTCTTTTCCAATCTTTTGACTTTCTTTTGCAGCTTTTTGATCACCAAGTCTTGAGCAGTCTTTGAGTGTTCCAAGGCAAGAACCCTATTTGATAATTGGGTACAAATAGTCATCAATTCATTTATGTTAGGTCTACCCTCATCACTTCCAGGTGTGTGACCTCCTGAGAGAGTTGAATCATGAGGTGTTGGTGGTACAAAATCTGTCAAATCATCTTGATGTTCCATACTGTCCTCTCCACTTCCAGATGTGTTTACTTCTGAGAGAGGTAGGTCATGGGACTTTTTAGATGCAGTCTCAGGCCTAGTTTGAGCATCTGCACCCCCCCAATGTGGTATCTTGGCACCTGGGTCCACTACATGAACCAATTCCCTAAGTAGATGGTTCATTAAGTGTTGTCGTGGTTAGGGTCTTATGGATGTTACCACTTTCTTGCTCTGCCTCTAAGCTAGTAGTAGTAGTGGCACTCCTAACCACTCTGTCATCATCTCTTGTATAGACAGCCTCATCACCAACCTCCTTAGGAGGACCACTAGACTAAGGAATCTCAATGTCCCGACCTATTTTGGCTCGCCTAGGTGTGTGGGTCTTTTGGTGTTGGGACGCAACAGTAGTAACTTGAGATGGTGGAGTAGTTGAAGATGGTGGTTAGGGTTCAGAGGGTTGTCCTGAACCTTCAACCTCAACTACTTGAGGTACCAACATAGATGCAAACAATGGAGTAACTCTCCCTGAAAAAACTTTATTTTGTCTTTTCATATTAGTGAAAACATTTTTAGTATGTACAGGTGTAACATAAACATCATTAAAAGGTTCTGCGAGAGCAATCTAATTATTCAAAAACAGTTGTAAAAACCTTAGATACATTAAAATTTTCTTATAAGTAGGATCCAAGTTCCTTAACATACCATCAAAAATTAATTTAGAAAAGTTAAAATTTTGACCCTTAGCTAAACAAATAACTGCTGATGCTAAATTTGTTGAAAATTCATTCCAAGCAGTTGTTTTTGAACTTAAGCAATGTAGAATGGTATGTATAAGGTACTTCCACTAAGGGGAAAATAAAGCTTTTTGAAAAATAAGTTTAGTAGAAACTCTTCATACCCCCATCAATGCAAGGTTTACAAAAATTTCATCATTTGATAGACACGTAATACCATCCTCATCATTAAAGTGAATATCACTCCTCACTGATGATTCTGATATTACCACTGTCTTGCCATCAACTGTGGCATAAATTTGCTTCACATCATTGACTGTTTGAGACTTAGCAGTAGCCCAAAACTGCTCAATATAAGAAGCATAAATAGTAGGACTTACAGTTAGAGCATAATGAATCATGCTAGTAGTGAGAAAGTCCACTATCTGATGAAACTTAGCATTCCCATCTGTTCTTTCCAAGCAGGCCACCATGTTGTGTTGGTCAACGATTTGTAGATCATCCATAGATGATTAATTTAGATGATTGACGATGAATACGATTAGGGTTTATAATTTAGAGCGTATGAGAGAATTAGTGGAAGTTATTGTATGATGGAGAACAATTTTATAGAGTTAATAGCAAACCTACTGGCGAAGAAACCGTTATATTTACTGTTAACCCCGTCAGCGGTATTATCCCTAACGGTAACAAGCAGCACTAACTTTAGCTCAGCAGTTGTAACTTTTGCTTAGCAGTACTAACTTTTGCCCAGCAGTACTAACTTTTGCCCAGCAACACTAAATCTTGCCAAGCAGCATTAACCTTACAACTACCAGTTTTAACTCCAAATTTATCACTAATACCATCTCCAAACCATATCAATCATTAGTCTAACAAACTAATCCAACGCTAGCAATCAAAAAGTTAAACCTGCTAACATTAAATGCTTTTGTGAGTAGATCAGCAACATTGTGATCTATGTGTATCTTAATTACTTGAATGAGCCTCTTTTCATAATAATCTTTGATGAAATGATGCCTTATTTCAATGTGCTTGGTTTTAGAATGATATACTAGATTTTTAACTAAACAAATGGTACTTTCATTGTCAATGTATATCTTGGTGTTCATGAAATTAAATCCATAGTCAAGCATCTGATTTTAGATCCATAACACCTGTCCCACAGCAATTAGCAGCAAGCAAATTATTGCTTAATTGTTGATTCCCCCCCCCCCCCCCCCCCACAACCCCCCTCCCCACCATATACACCAACCCCCATACCCCACTAGCCACTGCCATCCCACACACCTCTTTCCAAGAAAATTGACAACCTCCTGTGAGGATTTCTATCAAGATAGGCTCCGCATAATCACTATCTAAAAAAGCTTCCAAGTCAAATGGTGAATCCCTAGGATACCAAAGGCCCAATTTGGGTTGACTTTTTTCAAGTTCTATAGATCCTGTCCAACAACATGAAGATGTGAGACTTTAGGTGTAACTTGGAACCTAGCACAAGCACAAACAACAAACATTATGTCAGGCCTAGAAGCTGTTAAGTACATCAATGATCCAATCATTGATCTGTATAAGTGAACATCCACATCCTCAGCTTCTTCATTCTTGAGCAATGCCTTGTTAGTCTCTATTAGAGTGCTTGTTGTCTTCGCTGAGGAGAAATCAAATTTCTTTAATATATCAGCCACATATTTGTCTTGGCTAATGAAGATACCATCATCTCTCTAGATGACCTGAAATCCTAAGAAGAAAGTGAGCTCCCCTATAGAACTCATTTGGAAGTACGCTCCGAACACACTATATATAATATAATATATAAGTATATAAGGATTATATCAAATAATAGTATAGTAAGTATTTTCCGTCGGGTTTGAGAAACAAACTTTTAACCAAAGTAGTCTCAAAAACCTCCCGGGTTGTTTTCCCTCGATGAAGTGTGAATTGAAAATCGGAAACGTTCGTGATTGCGCGTTTTGAATGGTTTAAAATGATTTTGATTTGGGTTCCTTAATCCTATACATATTGATAAAGTAAATAAAAGCATAAAAACGAGCACAACAATAAAAACAATTAAACATGTAAAGCATTAAACAAAAAATGAGTATTTAAAACGAGTCAAATAAGCAAGCATAAAAAATTCAAATTTAAACATGCAAACTTCTAAAAATAAATCATACATTAAAAGAAATTATATTATTATTATTATTATTATTTTTATTTATTTTTTATTATTATTTTTAAGTTTTAAAAACTTTAATCTAAATAAATGTCGCAAATTGATAATCTCTAATCATATTTTAAATCCGCACTAATTTCTAAACACTAAATAAATCAACTAACTAAACATGGCAAACGTTATAACATCAAAAGATAAAAATAAGTCTACACTAAGCATGGCAAAAATCAAATAGGCAAACATATTATAAAACGATAAAATATTTCTATTCTAAGTGTTGAAAAGAGATTAGAAAATAGAACCCGAAATGAAGAACCGCAATTAAACGATAACCACCTGATTTATTTAGCTAAAACAAATAGTCAAATTCGGTCTACCTAAATAAACCCGTAAGCTCCTCGCCTCATGAGTTGACCGGTACCAAAAATAAAACACAAAGTAACAAACTGTTAATAATAAACAAATCTTTCATCACAATAATTCACTTTCAAATTCCTGCTATTATATCTTACTAAACCAACGTGGCCCAATCTTAATAATACTTTGCCCAGTTCAAGCAAATTTAGCCTAACAATTTAATCTAATGTAAGCCAAATGAGATTTCTATAAATCGAACAAATGTAGCCCTATTGTTTCCAAGAAATCAAACGCAGCCAAAACAAATAGACTAATTAATCTCAACTAAATGAAAATTCTACAAACCACACGAACCAGCAGAAGAAATTAAAAACAAGTGTAAAAAAAATCACTTTGCATAACTCTAATTTCAAATAAGCCAAACCAAACAAACATAAGCCACAACAATCCGAAGCTCTCTACAACCTTTTTATATGAACGTGAGCACATGAAATAGGCTAGAAAACCAACGATTTAAACAGAATGCTATAATAAGATCTACTACTTTTATCAATAAGGATCAAACTAATTAGATTCGGCTTAAAACTAAATTAATAAGAAATCGGAAACAACAACTATAAATCTAATTAAGCTAAAAACACATGAACGATTCAATACTAAAAACGAATAAGCACATACGCCAACGAAAACTCGTTTAAACAATTTAAGCTCAAACTAAATCGAATAAGCTATTTAGAAGCTTTTCAAATCAGAAAAGATGAGCTTCTGAAAACAGTAAAACAATTTAAGCACGCCGATAAGCCAAATCTGAGCTTATTTGAGCTTATTATTCGAAAAATCTTTAAGAACTAAGAAGAATGTTTCAAATAAACTTTAGAGAGCTTACAGGAGTAGTTCTTATAGCTTTTAAGGAGATTTAAGACCAATAGGCTAAGAAAATAAGTACGAGATAATGGCTTATAGGATAAGCCACATGAAAACAAAGATTAACGAGAGAATAAGCAAACAAAGAAGAAAAACGAGATCTTTAATCACTTCAAACGATATTCATTACATTATTACATAAAGCTTTCAAAATAAGCAGGTACAATAAGCTGGAGAACAAGAATAAGCTAATACAAAAACTTTTAAAAGCTAAAAATTAAAAAATAAAAAAAATAAAAAAAACTAACAAACTTTTTTTTAATAAAGGGGAGCATGATGCCTTATATAGGGTCCAAGGGGTTAAAGATGTAAATTTGGTCCAATCATTGGTGTAGTTATGAGCCAATCATTGGCTTGGATCTTTGAGCACAGGGATAACAATGATGAGTCGGCCATGAGTGGTCGTACATGTGTACAAAATGAGCGGTTATTCTAATGACTAGCCATTCATTTCATTTAATCACTTTGTATTCACATAAAACAAAAAAATAAATTTATGTATTAAAAATCTGAAGGGCACGTGTCCTCGTCTCTTACTCGCCCTCTATTTCCTAGTGCGCTGTTAACGTGAAGGTAAGTAAGCATATATTTCTAGGTGGGAATCGGGTGGATCAAGCCGCAAGCATTTTCCCTTCGTGATTCAATTTTCTTTTTTGCAACTTGAAACTGAGTGATATTTACAAAATACTCTCCCACGTGGCTACTTCCAATTTGTCCTCCCAATTTGATGTAGCGTTCGCAGTGAGATGTATTGAATTTTTTTCCTATCATGATGACAATGATGTCACAACACGTCACCCTCTCCTTTAATATATATTTCAGATTTACTTGGACTTTATGTTGGGCCTTTGATAGTTTGGGCTGGCCCGCTATTAAAGGGGGTTTCGGGCTGGTCCATATAAGATCTGAGGGTCACTTTGAAACTTCTTTGTTAACTCTTTTTTCCGCGCTCTTTCTAATCCCGTGCTCGGTTTTGTCTTTATTTTTGTCTATTTCTTTAATATTCGTACCTCTACATACACAAACACAAAAACAATAATATATTTGCCATTTTTATTATATTTTTGGTCTTTTTGGTTCGTTTTACAAGGTAAAAGTTTGTATAAAATAGCAAATACCAAATTAAATTGGTATGTGCTATTTTACACATACCTTTTACCATGTAAAACGAACCCAAAAGACCAAAAACATAATAAAAATGGCAAATATATATGCTTGTTTTGTGTTTGTGTATACGCAGGTAAGAATATTAAAGAAATGGACAAAATCAAAGCAAAAATGGACAAAGCCGAATACGAGAAGGAAAGAGTGCACAAGAGCCAGGAATTATCAAGCTATGATCAACAAAAGTCAACCTAAGTCAACCTTTGGTCAACCCACAAAAAGACAAAACCTTTAAAATACCAAATAACCCTTAATGTTAAATCAAATTTTACCAAAAACCCTAAATGATTAACACCGTTAGTCCTTTTATTATAAGAGACTAACGGTCGTTATGTTTCTTACTATAAAAACCTTTTACCCTTTTAACCCAAGCCCAAAACAAACCCAGGCCTAGTTTCTTTTCTTTTATAAATCCTAAGCCAAGTCAACGCCCCAAAACCCCTGGGTCAAACAAAGATATAAGAAGAAAAGGGAGCGGGAATTCCCTTTTCACTGTTCGCTGTCGTTCCCATATTTACCCTGCTCCAATTAACCTTCTTTAAGTAGAAGTTATCCCTTCTAGAAACCTTTTTTCTGACACGTCTGTCACAAGGGATGCCACGCTGGCAATCCCCAGTAAGATCATTGCCTATAAGGACGTGGAAGGCATCCAACGATCAAAATTTGATGAGATGAGGCAGTTATTGATGGATGTTTATGATTAGAAGAAGGGAGGAGCGTATAGGAAGGCATCTAACGATCAAAATTTGCAAAATTCTATGTTTCACGTTCCACCCGAGAATAATGAGTTTGAAGGCCAGATCATCCCATGTAGCGACTTTCGTCTTGGCACATCCCAACCTTGCGGTTAAGTGACTAGGCTTTTGACACCCCACAGAGACTAGTATCGGGACTCATGGACCTTAGGTTTCAAAAACTCTCAGGTTTCCCGTTTACACATAGCTTATTTACAAACTTAAAATAGAATAGTCAAAGTTCAAAAGCATATTTAAATTTGACAAAAAGAGATCTATTTATTAATTCAAAGGTCTCGGATTATTATTCTTACTATGAGCCTTTTTTAGAAGACTGCCACATCGGTTGTGAGCCTGCAAGAGACAGTAAACTTTTATCAACCCACAGTTTATATTATTACCTTATTCATCATTTTTTAATTTTTTTTTTCATTAAACTTTATACCACGATATATAGAGAAGACTTCTTTTTGGAAAATTTAAGTATAAATTTGAACTAAGACAAAAAATATTATTGACTACATCTCAAAAATTGTTGATTTAAGTTTAATTTTCAAAAATAGCACGTATTATTAGTCCGGTTAGGAGCTTATGGGAGAAAAAGCCTCAATTTACACACATAAGCTTGTAAGATTTCCAAATAATCCTTGTTTAGCATCCAACTCATACTTAACTCTATCATTTCTCGTTCTTCGCGAATTTTCACGAGCGCTTAGTCTAAAAGTTAAGGAACAAGCTAGAGCTCAACACGCTCGATCGAGTCAAAATTTATTCTTATTCTACCCAGCAGGAAAGTCAAAATTGTGAAAAAACACTTATTTTATTTTTGAAAAATGTTTAAATTTTTTCATTTTTTTTAAATTTTGGTGGTAAAAACGGGATTACGTGAAAACAACGACTGCAGGCACAATCAAATTGATAGATCCCCCCCATACTAGAATTAAACATTGTCCTCAATGTTTTTAGAAGGGTCTCTACATAAATCCTAAGCCGTTTATTAAGTATGCTTAAAGATAAACGTTAGTCGATAAGATTTGGATATCGGATTCCCAAAATGAAGCTGAGGATGTGAAGCTCTTGTGATCGAAGGACAAAAACCGCGTGCACAAGAGGCTTCAAAAATCCGGGCAATCCTGGACAATCATCACAAAAACACAAGCAAACGAGAATGGAAGATGCGAGCCTCCTCACAACAATACACTTATTAGCAAATAGAAAGAAGATAGAATGGATAAGCATGGGTTACCACCCACGAAGCGCCTTGTTTTTGTTAACCGAGTCACAAGCTCAACTCGACCCCGAATTCATTAGTCCATGGGGAAGCAAGTGGAAGATAAGATCTCCATCGGACTTTCATTCAAGAAGGAGGAGATTTCTCCTTTGAAGCAAGAACACCGTGATTGAAAACTTTGTCTTTATTTTCGGATGAAAATGGAAGTAAAGTATCAATCACGGGGGAATGAGTAGCAAGAAATCTCGTGGATTCGACTTCAATGCATATCCCCGGATCGTAAATCTTGTTTCTATCTCTGGAAGGAGAAGAAACATCAAGATCGGATCCGAGATCATTATGAGAAGGAATGAAGTCGAAATCCATATGAAGGGTGGGATGGGTGGGCAAAATGTTAGGCACATCAACGGGGATGTCTTCCACCACATCAATGGTTGAATCTCCCGAATCGGGATAATCAACATGAAATGATTCGAACTCGGGAAGGGAAGTAGAATTATCGTCACCTTCCGAGTCGTAATCATCACTCTCAATACCCGGTGGTATTGAGTCATCCGGACCGGGAAATATATCGATCTCTTCCCTAAGAGAGTCACTATCCTCAACGGGGATAGGAAATGTGGGAAGAGACTCGATGATCGTATTTGGATTAGCATGAAAATCTTCCGGCGGACGGGGAGATGAATTATCGTATAGCAACCTCTCCAAAAGACTAATATATTCCTCGTGCTCTCTATTAACAATTCTTGGAGGAATTGTTATGAGTTCACCGGCGAACTCATCGAAGAGAGAATCAATCTTAGGAGAGGAGCCATAAGTATGCGATGAGTTAATGATTCAAGAAGATAAGACTCGGTATCAAAACGATCATTTTTTAGAGTAGAATCGAGGTCTTCATCTTTTTTTTTTTTTTTTTTTTTTTTTTTTAGCCTTATGACATCGAATTAAACTCACTAGATATGATTTCCTCGTCAAGATCAAAAAGAGGGTTTGAATAAGTTTTAAAACTTATTTCGTGAATAACCTCCTCATGACTTGACTCGTCATCACTAGAGGTAGAATCGTCGAAGAGAGGATTCGAAAATGTTGAAAAATTTGTCGTTTGAAAATCATCACAATCGGGCATATCACACTATTCAACTCGGACTCACTCGGGGTTTTGGACAGGTTTCAAACTAGACCTTTATGGAATCGTACCGATTTCGTTTCTGAAATCGTGTCGAGATGCTTATCCTCCATTATAAGAGAGTCCGATTTTGGTAAATCGGGTGTGATTGTGGAGGATAATTTCTTGAGATATTCTTGTGTAGCAAAAGAATACTCGTTGTCATCATCTTCGTCAATAAAACTGAACCGTTGCGAAGTTCTAACATAAGCTGCCTGCTCTTGTTGCAGAAGCTCTTTCTCCTTTTTCCTAATTTCAATACTCATTCCATTGAAATTTTGTTTAAGCTCATCAATCTTAATTTCACATTCCCTTCTATACTGAATATCAATCTTCTCATGATGATAATCCTTAATCTGAATTTCATTAATTAAACTTTTCATTTCATCTAAATACTGCTGCTTTAGATCCTCCATATCTTGGATACTCATTTCTTGAGGAGGTAATTGATCGATATTAGCCGCCAGTTGTCGTTTACGACATTCTTCAAACATAGATTGCAAACTTTCAATGATTTCTTTATTGGGGGAATACTGCGGGGGTTGAATTTGGTCAAAACCGAAAGAATTAGAATCATAGCACGGATTAGGTTCGTAATCATTTTGATTCATCGGTTGACATTAAAAACTCATATGAGGTCCCTCGCAGTTTTCACAATAAGGCTCATCGAAGATCAATTGTTGACATTGAAAAGTCTCATGTGGGCCCCCACAGCGGGTACAACAAACATATTGTTGTTGAAAACTTTGAAGATTTTGTGGGAAATTAAAGTCTTGATTGTAACACAGTTCCGGATTATAGATAAACGGAACTTGAGGGTGACAATCGTGACCATAATGAGCATCGTTCCCACAAGACTCACAAGTATACGTCGGTGGTTGTGAAGGTGGGTTGAAAACGTTAGGGAATCATCGACAAAATTAGGAGTGGAATCATAAGTGAATGAACTTCCATCTCCAGAATAGCATGTCGGATAAAAACTTGGCAAAGTTTGCGGGAGCTCAATAACGGTTTGATTGTTGCATGGTTCCGGATTAAAGATAGTCGAAACTTTCGGCGGACAATTATAGCCAAAATGAGCACCGTTTCCACAAGACTCACAAGTACATCGTTGACAAAAGATACCATCTACGATTCACACACCGTAACAACCCATTTATCCTTTCCTAAGATATCTCCTAAGATATCTCTAAGATAACTATTACTATTCTGTTACAAAAACAGACTTAACTATGAACAGACTTAACTATAACCAGTACTAACTCTAGTACTGCTACTCTACCAGTACTAACTTAGTACTGCCATACTTAACTTAGTACTGCTAGTATTAACTCAATACTACCAGAACTAACTATTACTACCAGACTTAACTATTATACTACCAGTATTAAGTCTGTTACAATCTATTTTCCCAACACATGACAAATTGTAAACCAAACTTCCTTTAATTTCTTTCACCATACAGCACATCCTTGACAATACGGACCATCAACTGGGTTTCCACACTTTACACAATCCTGAGGGGGTCGTTGAGATGAGTCGGATGTTTTATTAGTATCAAGAATGAACTTGTCTACGAGACTTCCTTTAGAACAACCACAAGATTTATTTTACAAGCTCCACAAGACGAACATTCCATAATCGTGAAGAGGGGATTCAAACGATAATCGAGAGATGCCATAAGAATTAAACAATTAAGAGGGTTAAGAAAAGAATTAAATGGATAAGAAGACAAAGAAGATTATTTTTGGTTTTTTGAGTTTTTTAAGCAACATATTTTATTAACGGACAAAATGAGATAAGACAACTTAAACCAATAATCAACTCGTTTCACGGTAGCTCTCTAAAAGAAAAACGCACAAAGGAGCAGATGAGCGGGAAAACGCGAAGCTATTAAAAACCTTCTCCTTTCGGGTCGTAGTTCCTCGGAACAACCCTCCTTATACCCCTTTTATAGTTTGTTTATCAATTAAAGCTGAGCCGTACTTCACAAGTGATACAAAGGCAAGTTTTAAATCTTTTGTTCGGGAACTTATTATGATAATGCTTCAATTGAAAGCATTATATTGATGATGAATTGTTTATCTTTATTAAGAACAATTTTTTATGTTTTTTATTTTTCTTGATTTTTATCTTATAATAATACTAATAAAAGAAAATGAAAAATATTTTTGTATTTTTGAATTTTTTTTAAATAAAAGAAAATATTCACAAACGGGAAAAATTAACTTCACGAGGGAAGGGTCTTCAAGGAAAAACAAACTTCAACTCGATAATCGTACACGGCCTCCCCGGCAGCGGCGCCAAAAATTGATTAGCTTCTGACTAACCCTCTTTAAATATAAATATAAATATATAATACTTATAAATATATAAATATAAGGGTAAGAATCAAAAATCTCTCAATGTAGAAAACCGGAAGTATGATTCCCGGGTCGTTATGTCCCAACGAGGCGTGAATTTGAAAATCGAGTGTCGGTTTGGAAATTATTCTTGAATAATCACAAATTTGATTGGATTCTATTTCTACAATTAAAAATGCAAAAACAACTAAAAGAAACCCTAAAACGAAAGCAATCTAAATTAAAACCTAAAACAGGAACGTAAAAACGAGACTTAAAAACCTAATTTATCAAATTATTATCCTAAAGTGATTTTTTACTTTTAATTAATCCTAAATGACTAACAAGTAAGAATAAAGAAAACTAGACCAAAAACGAATGTGTTTAAAGCTAAAAACGCGAAGAAAATGAGAACGGGATCAAAACCCGTTCTTTTAAAAACAAAATTTTGAAATCTAAACCCTACGAATGTAATTTTATTTTTCCTAGGTGAAAAATGATAAAAGAAAATTTTGAAAAAAAGAATTATATTTTGTTGACTTTTATTTTATTTTTTATGAATTAAAAACAGTTTTAATGAAATAAAATGATTAAAAATACTAAACTATTTTATAAAAATCTAAAAAATTGCAGGAAAATACTTTAAACTATTTAGAATGCAAGAAAAATACGGGCTGTGAAAAACAACTTATAAATAAGCTACAAATAAGCCATAAAGGGCTGTTAAGCAAAAAGGGAAACAAGGGTTAAGGATTTAATTGTGCAAACTCTAACAGGTGAAAGTCCCAAGGGCAGTTGGTTATGAGGTGGTGTGTTAAGATGTTGGTTTGCAAAGGGGGAGGTCACAGGTTCGAAACCTGTGGCCTCTCCTTTTTTAAAAACATTTTTTTATTATATTTTTCTTTTTAAAAACTTATAATTAAGACTAAAATAAGCACGTTTGAAAAAGGAACTTTTTCTGAATCTTAGAAATAAGCTAGAAATTAAGCACTTAAATCTTACAGATACTATACAAGCTAAAAGGAAAAGATCTAAACTGCCTAGGATAAAGTTAACTTAATAAGAGATAAAAAGGGACTCATACACTACTTTTAAGCTAAAAAAATTTTAAGACCTAATAAGCAATTGGAAAAGGAAAATAAGCAAATATACCTCAACACATATACCTAATAAGCAATAAGGAACAAACATAAGCAACTAAACTAAGCTGGAAAGCTATGAAAAGCAAATAAGCTATAAGCTCAAAACTGCTAACCCAACAGCCCAAAAGGGGACTTTTGAGCTTATTTTTAAGCCACTAAATGGATCATTATGGCAAAATAACCTATAAAACTACAAAGCCAGAACTATAAGCTATCTAAAACATCATTTAGAAAACATTTTGAAAATTAATTAAGCTATGAAAAAGCTGAAAGAAAAGGGCTGATTTACTCAGCAGCTACTGATTTTGGTTTTCTATTTGAAAGACAAATGGGCTTTTTGCAGGGGTAAAAATAAGCTAGTAAAAGCGGACTATAATGCAAAATTAGTTAAAACAGATAACATCTATGCTATAAAGAACTTAAAAACTGAAAATCATGACCTGAATCATACTTTAACTTATCTAATCTTTGGATTGAAAAGTGGCTTTCACCCTTTTGAAATTGAAAACTAAACCATGACAGATTTACACTAATATGCAAGATACCAATGAACACTTAAATCCTACTTATCCTACTCCATTAAGGACCTTAAACAAGTGTGAAAAACACACTTCAAAGCAACTTATGGAAATCTAATAAGATAAACTAACTTATTACACTTAGAAAACACAGATTTAAATTATGATTATATTTAACCAAAAAATTGAGATTTAGGCTATGAAAACTTATAACAACACATTTAAAAGACAAGATTAAGCTGATCAAAGCTTACTCAAAAGCCAAATTCAATTTCTGACCTTGTTTGACCTATTTTGGACTATTGATCCAAACACCCCTTAAAGAGGCTTTCTGACATTTTCTAATACTAAAGGACTGATTTAAGCTAAGATTCAAGGAAAACAGATTATAGCTAAGCCTTAACATAAATAATAAGCAAGAAACAACACTGAATAAGCACTTCAATATGCAAATGAGCAAATAAGCAGATTCAAGTTAAAACCAAGGACAGATTTTATGAAAACTTGAACTAAGATCCTACAACTATAAACTAGCATTGATAAGCAATTTAGACATGAATAAGCAGTAAATAAGCAGAGAGATAAGCAAGCAATAAGCCAACAATAAGCTGAATAGAAAATAAGCTTAAAAAGAGAAAATGAAGAGTACCTTTGACCTTTGCTCAAAACAAGGTCCAAATGCTCAATGAGCTTATCAACAAGCTCTGGCTTATCCAAATAAGCCAGTAAATACCCATAAGCTCTTCCATTGTAAGCTTATCATCCAAATTAGCTATTTGAGGTGATTTTTCTATTTGAGTAAAATAGCTTTAAAACAGGAAATTAAGTCTAAACTTTTTGAGAAAGCTTAAAAAGATTTTGCAGGTGTAAATTTAGCTTATGGAAGGGTTGTGAAATGACTTTTAGAGTAAATAAGCTAAAATGTGTATAGAGAACTTACAAGAAAGATTTGCATAAAACTTAAATTTCATTAAAACAATAAAAGCTTACAAGACTTAAAAGTAAAATGACAGAATTTAAATTACATAAAACTTAAAAACATTAAAAGTAAAACTATTCTACTCCTAGATATATCTTCAACTTCTGTCTTCTTCCCTTTATATAAGTTGTGGGTCTTCATTGCTTGTGTTTGTTGTGTTTGTTGAGTGAGAGTAAACCAAACATCATCCTAGCCCTCAAAAATTCTTGCCCTCCAAGGTCTTCAATCTTGGCCTTTGATTCGGCTTGTCCAATAAAATTCTTTAGGATTGCCAAGGTGGAGAAAAGGTTAAGGGAGTGGGGTTGATGAAGCACATGGGTTGTGGGGTTGATGATTTGGCAGGTTGTGGTGGTGGGGATTTTGGGTTAATGGCAGGAAAATGGGGGGAAGAAGTACAGTGTTTTAATTTGGGTGCAGGGTAAAGGTTTGGTGTTATGGCAATTTTAGTCCCTCATTTAATATATGGTTATTGCATGAGTAGTCCTTGATGGTGAAAGAAGTTTTGAGGACTTGGCAATATTGGTCCCTTAACTCGTATAGTGGTATTGCAGTACAAGTCCTTGAACTCTGCATCTTTGGTCCTTGGTGTTGAGTTGTTGTGACATCGTTAGTCCTTTAAGGACTAACTAAGTCAACGAGGAAAAGGGTTTTGGGCTAATGAGGGTTAAGTGTGTAATTGGGCCGTATGGTTTAGCAATTTGGGCCGGTTTGTTTATTTAGTGTTTAATAAAAAAGAATGGGCCTTTAATTTACTAAATAAACATCTTGGGCTGACCTGGCCCATTAACTCGGGTTCAGTTTTCGATGCTCTTTCTAAAGCCGTATCCCGGGGTTGACTTTGACTTTGGTTGACTTTTACTTTCTTGGACTTTGGCTTTGATTTGACTTTGTCTTTTTCACGGTCTTCCATTCTGTGTTTGGTTTTGTCGTTTGTGGCTTTGTTTTTGTCCTTTAGTGAATATCCGGTACCTACACAGTACAAACACAAAAACAAGCATATTTATGGCATTTTATGTGCGTTTTTCGTCGTTTAGGGTCGTTTTATTAGGTAAAAGGTATGTGTATTTAAACACATACCAGACACTCCTCTTGACTTCTCAGCATTCGTGATGAACCGACATAAGGTTGATACTTTAACTCTAGAACTATTAACCTGTCCAACATTTGAGCTGATGAAATGATCATGCAAGAGTCTGGTGGAGCCCGAATACCTCTTTGAAGAAGTCTACAAGGCAACCACTGAACAATTAGACTGAAACAACCCTGAATGTCAGCAATATCCACATGATCTGCGAAATCCACTACCATTGATACCCAATTCTCGAGGTTGTTATGTCATACCTTTTGATCACTTCATCAACAACGACCTAGAGTATCTAATTGGTGGTGTCTCAAGCCGAAAATATGTAACTACAGTGACGAAGACCAAGGCTGCAGAATACGGGCACATCAAATGGATTGAAGATTTGGTCCCTAACTGAATATGGAGTCAAGTGCCGGTTAGCTATGACAAAACATTCACATTGGGGGTGAAAACGACAACAATTCTATGAATTTGCTGCCAACAGGGAATCTGCTCGTGATGTCTACTCCAAACGCAGAATCATTGATGTCACAAAACTTAAAATAGTTGACTGGCATAACAACAAGCATCTTGATTGGATCAATGTTCGTAGGGATGATGACAAGCTGTACAAATTCAAAGAAGGCGATTTCAACAGGCTTCGCATTCAAGACATCGAAGACATGCTACTTCTTCTTGTTCAAGGCAAGTTGACAAATCTCACCGTTGAAGAGCGCCTAGAGTTTAATGTCTCCTTAAGAATGTTCATAAAAAGCGTTGTCATCTAAAGGCGTGTGGAAGATCTTCAATTAGGTGTCGAAAGTTACAAAAAGAAGCTCAACCTCACTAAGCTGGATACGTACAGACCAGATCTTAAAAAAGGGAAGCTTACACAGCATACTCCAATCCAAGAGGTTTCATTTACCAAAACAAAAACAAAAAGAATAGACTGATGCGTATTAATAAACTACACAAGTTTAGTAACGGTACACTCAATGATGTTCGGACTGCTCTTAATGATCGTCTAAAGGGAATTCGGATGGAGTATTTGCCACAGACTATCTGGAGACAAAATGACAAAGACAAAGCGGGAGATATGATCCAGGCAATTGACAAACAGCTAAAGACAAGGAGGATTATGCGGAGTTTGGAGAAATTTGTTGGTGGGAAACCGTACGAGGGTGACTTTCGGCTGTTACAAAGGACCATATGATTTATCATATGACGTCCTTATCATAACAGGTTAATCCTCGTGAATAATTAAAACTTGTGAATTTGTGTATATGTAGTATAGACATTATGGTGATATTAAGGAGTGCTTGTGTACAAATTTTTTTCAAGAATTTCTTAGTGAATTCAATTTTTTTTCAAATTATTATACTCAGCACTGTCTTATAAACCATCAAAAATTAAGGGGGAGCATTAAAATGTTCCTGTTAAATATTATGTAATATTTTGTCCCCGAACGTTTAATCAATTGATATCCAAAATATCAAGGGATTAACATTTTGGATAAGGGGAGAAAATGTGATTAAACTGAATCTAATTTGTATTGAAATGTGATCAGATAAAATAGACTCAATGCACTCCACACTTAGCATGTACTACGAATACGGTGCATGTGTTAAGGGAGAGCTTTTAGTGATGATGAAAAACTTTCAAAGTGTAAATCTTTTGATATTTATATCAAACACTTTGATTGAAATTTTCAATGATTTTGGTTTTGATTGAGATGGAATACCCAAAAGACCGACCATGTACTTAAATTTATAGAGTTATAAGGTGGTTAGGCATAGGTATTCAAATCCCATGATCCAGCCAGAACCGGAGGGATCTACCCAGGGATATCCACTAGATAGTGTAGAACTCCTTAGGTATGATACAAAAGGAGAAAAAGTGAGAATCAGGAATAATGCCAACTGAGATGAAGCTAACATTGGAATAAAGCTAACAAGGTTTTAGTTATGAAGTTTCGGTAAGCATTGAATGGGTTGAAGAATGAAAAAGAAATGTAAGGATAAAGGGTGAAAAGAAATAAGCCCTCCATACACTTAGGCAAAAACCGAGTCAATAAATAAACTATCAGAAACACTAAGATGTTGTCTGACATTGAAGACAGTCATGGACCCAGTAACGCTATGCACAATCCCTCTCAGCCACTCAAAGTCGGAAAGACTTTGTTTCAAAACTCACAGAGATTCACAT
>BQNB010136524.1:0-17987 GCA_026074375.1 Tanacetum coccineum
TCTTGAGGATCAAAATGGAAATGCAGTAACCAGTCCCATCGAATCTATTACAGCTCCACATCTCGAGGAACAACCTACACTTATGATCACTGATGATGTCAATGATGCACAACAAAAGGAACCCAGGTGCAATGATATTTGAGTACCTCAAAATATCTAATTATCGGTCAATTTATATGTTGACAAAAGGAATCAAGTACTAATATCATTTAGGTTTTCCAGATTGGATGTTCTGGTGATAAGACCTAGAAGCTCGTCACCTGCAGTGGAAGTTAATGAAGGAAACAAACGACCAGCTAATATATGTGACTCACCTGCAACAGAAGTTAATGAAGAAAACAAACGACAAGCTGTTATATGCAGTTTCTTTGCAAATGGTTGGTGCATTAAGGGAAACTCTTGTAAGTTTCGTCACATAAAAGACCATACGAGTGTTAGTGACCAACAAAAGGAGACTTCTGTAGCTGCATATCAGAGAAGTGAACCTCAGAATGATGAAGGTAATTCACACTTTCTTGGGAATTTTAAATAGGAAAGGACTTTTTTATGACTTATTTAATTTATACAAGTCCTTAATTGCCATATCAGGATTGGCAAATTCTGCAGCCGCACCAAGCATCACATGTTCTTCTGAAGTTAAGCCAGAGTTGCAAAAAGAAAACATTGTAACCATACCCTCAGTTAATGGTGCGGGGACTAAGGGTTTGCAAGAGAATCCTCCTGCTAATCCAGATAGCTCGCTGCATGAAGCTTCAAGTAACCTGATCAATGGGTCGGACACCCTTAAGAATAGTTGGGTTTCTTCATATGCAGCAACAATGGAAGAACCTGGTGGTAAGGGAAATCAGTTTGGGTTTCATAATAACAAGATGCCTACTACGAGTTATTCCATCAATCATAACTCAAGCTCTTTTCAGTCAACTATGATAATACCGCCCTCAAATCATTCTTCAGTCTGGCCTATGGCTTCAACTTTCTTAAGTTCTTCAACACTGAAGCATTTGGGTTCTCAATCAGAACATTTATACAGCACCAATGAGGTTCTTCTCAACCCAGTAACAAAGCTTTCTACTTATGAGTGGGCGCCATCAAAACCTTTCCGGTCAACATTTCTTATTTCTCAAGGAATATATACTCCAGATATCCAATATGATCCAATCCGTGACAGTATTGATTCGCCAAAGATTGAAGATAAGCTCTCAAAATTTCCTTCTTCTAGTCGACTGCCATCAATCTCTGGTACCCATTCACCGAAGAATGTCAATCCACTTAAAATAGAGACGATTGGAACGACTAATGGCTCTGACAGGGGCTCTCTCGCCAGTCATGTAAATGACAATGAGATTGATATGGATGTCACATCTGAAAAGGGAAATATGAAAAGTGAGGGTAAAGGAAAATTGCATTTGACTTCTGGTCATGTTGGGAATGTCAAACAAGCAAGTGAACATGATAGTCACTATTCTCAGCGTAAAAATGAGGGATCAACAAAACAAGTGAAAGTAAGAGATGCGAGTAGTCAGTATCATAAAATTGAGCTTGACCCGGAAGGGGATATGCATAGAGAACCTAAAGCTCTTAGGCTTTTTCGTGCTGCTCTGATAGAATTTATAAAAGAATTAGTCAAGCCAACATGGCGTGAAGGTAAACTGAGCAAGGACGCCCACAAACTGATTGTTAAGAAGGCTGTCGACAAGGTAGTCAGTACTTTACCAGCAGAGCATATTCCGAGTATGCAAGAATCTATCGACACGTATCTCTCTACATTCAAGCCCAAACTTGAGAAACTTGTTGAGGTGTGTTTTCTTGCTATATTGATGTAGGAACCACCTTAGGTTATAGAATATTCAATATTATCCGTCTTTGGCGTTTGACAGTTTAGGCACTTTTGTTTGCAGGGATATATTGAGAAGTATGGAAAACTATGACATGTTCATAGAATGGATGTTGCTTCGCTGTTCATCCTCTGTTGGGACCAAATGTTTCAAATATCAAATGCATTATGCATTTTCGAGATGGGATGGTACTTAAACATAATATCAGTATATTATGCATGTCAAACCTATCCTAGAAGTCTTGAGTACTCTTAGTTACAAGTGGTACTGCTTAATTTCCCTACCTCTGTGTGTTTGTTGCTGCTAGGATTCTGACTTTTATGATATGAGTTATTTTAATTTTGGCATAATCTTCTATATAGCCGTGCTTAGGTCTTTAAATTTGTTGGTTTGTGGTATTGGTAGCTCTTTGAAATTTCAACTGTTTTTGCTAAATTAAAACTGAGGTAGAATAGTTTATATGATGGTTTAAGCTGAATGAGTTTAGAAAGTGGATTTAGAATGGAACTATGAGTTGATTCTTACAATTGATTATTAAGTGGACTTATTAGAGTATGTGAAGACCGCATGCTAACGATGATGATAAATCGAGTTAGAGGTTAGCATTTTTGAATGAATGATTTTTCCCTTGTGCAAGTTTATAAAGAGGTTGATTATTATTGCTATTACTTGCGGACTTCATTCTTCTTTTGATGTAGTCATACCTTTCTTAGCCTTGATGAATTCAAGATTCTCTTTATGTCTTTTTCAGAAATTAAGTGTTTAGGTTTTTAAGTGACTTAGATTTTCCATATGTTCATTGATCATTATCTTTTGGTTCTTCAGTTTAGGCTATAACACGGACGTCATACCTTATTCAATTTAGTTCATCATTTCATGTGATGACCACATGCTTACGATGTTGACAAATATGAAGAGGTTTAGCATTTTCGTGGATGAATGGATTTTTCGCCTTGAGTCAAATAGGTTTGATTATTATTGCTATTACTTGAAGACTTCATACTTTTTTTGAGGTGGTCATACTTTTCTTAGCCTTGATGAGTTCAAGATTCTCTCCAAGTCTTTTTTGAGAAATTAAGTGTTTATATTTTTAAGTGACTTAGATTTTCCTTATGTTCATTGATCATTATCTTCTAGTTCTCCGGTTTAGGCTATAACACGCACGGCATACGGCATACCTTATTTAATCTAGTACATCATTTCATTTGGTTAAGGTTTGTTGTTGGGAGGTAAATCACATCGTTCCTGAAACCAAGGATTTTCACCTTCCGCCGCCAAGACAAGTAGATGAGAGTCATGGATTCTTTTCTAAATCTCTCAATGCCGATGATGTTATTAGAAGTTCGTTCAATATGATGCCTAAGTTCATGTTTCAAATCAATATTGATGTATGAACTAGATGCCATTAAGACTCACCTCCTATGTAGTTGTCTTTGCTGGTGTAACAGTGAAAGAGCTAGAGTTATGCTTCTCATGAGTAGTTCTCTCTTCAAATAAGACTCCACACATGTAGTTGTCCTTGCTAGTGTAACTATGAAAGAGCTTGAGTTAGGCTGTACTTTTTTCAAATGTTCTTAAGGCTTATGCTATCATAAGAGAAAGAAAAGCATATTCGATGCATTATAATACTTCCTTGTCTACTAATGTAGACAAGTAAAATACCTAAGGCTAGGCGTTAGGGTGTTGGTCGACCACATGGTGCCACCAACTACGCGCCATCCCTATAACACACATTACGAACCGCACACGAAGGTGAAATTTTGGCAATGGTTTGGAGGTGTAGACCACCAAACGGGTTGCCCACTTTGTTTTGTTTGTGGGGCATGTTTGTATAAAGCGAGGTATTTTTATATGTTTGTTTTGGTGGTGACCAATACACGTGTTTGGTAGTGTGCTGAATGGTGATGTGGCGATGACGTGGAGATGGTGGGTTTGGTGACCATAACACGTAGCCTAAACACATTCAGTAAGCATATTGCGGAAAGACTCGATGATGCAAAGACTACGACAATGGAAGAGCCAAGACAAAGAAAAAGCAAATGAGTGTCAAATGCACTATTACATGAGTGTTATCTTGTTGCCACACTTAAAAGGTAGGAATGCTTATGCAACTTTGGAGGCAAAAGAAAAAGTAAAGATACAATACTTCCGTGAAGTTTTTTAACGAATGTATTTTTGTTGTCATGGAGTCCTTTAAAGGTTTAATAGGTCCTTTGATTTTTCATTATACAAAGGCATCAAGGAGATCTTTGTGTTTCAATATTGCTCCAAGGGGAAGCCTAGACACCAAGAGGCATGTCTAAAACATAAGGATCTTAGATACATATGGGAGCAGAAAAAGAGTAGTTTTGAAATAGTGAGGGCTTGGGAAGTCTTGAGAAGCTGCTTTATCTTAGCTATATTGTAACTATTAGGCAAATATTATGTTAGTCACGCTAAAAAAGTAGTTTTGAAATAGTGAGGGCTTGGGAAGTCTTGAGAAGCTGCTTTATCTTAACTATATTGTAACTATTAGGCAAATATTATGTTAGTCACGCTAAGTCTGTTTGTTGGCCAAGGGTCTTTTAGGATTTCTAGGTTTCCGTTCTATTTGCATAATAATTAGTTAATCAATAAGACATTACCTATGGGGAATTCAATATTTCAAAATGGTATCAGAGCGGGAAAATGGTATCAGAGGGACCGGATTCCGGATTCGACTGGAGTGATCCTCTAATAATTCCACCTTTAACCACCCCCATCAAATCTCAACTATTAAACAGTAGTAGTTGGTCATCTTCATGATCATAACTCATAGTCGGTTGAGAGTTGACTAACGCCGTCAACATTGTTGGCTTTGTATCCCGATTCCGAAAAAAAACAAATCCGAATCGGTGTCGATGATCCGTCGTAACAAGCCACCATCATCAAATAATTCCACCTTTAACCACCCCCATCAAATCTCAACTATTAAACAGTAGTAGTTGGTCATCTTCATGATCATAACTCATAGTCGGTTGAGAGTTGACTAACGCCGTCAACATTGTTGGCTTTGTATCCCGATTCCGAAAAAAACAAATCCGAATCGGTGTCGATGATCCGACGTAACAAGCCACCAACTTTTAAAAAAATGGCTTACTACGCTTATGACTCACAGATCGCTTAGATTTGTATTTAAATTCCGAAAAGAATTGCTACCAGAATCGCCGCCGCCTTTCGCTCTAACGCGTTAATACACGATGTTGTAAGCCAAAAGTCATCAAAAAATTTCCGATGCGTATCTTTTGCCGTTGACTTGTATCAAACTATTTTTAAGCAAACTATTTTTAAGCAAACTATCTTTAGGTTAATCATTATTAATAATTTAATATAGAATTTACTTCTCTTGTTCGAGCTTTCGCAATTTCCCACACGATTTGTGGCCGGGTATTAAATATTATTATGTTAGTCGGGCCAAGTCCGATTGTGAGCGCATGTCCGTTATAAATGGTTGATCAATAAAACATATCACGTACGGGGAATTCAATCATTCAACATTAACATGAGTTTTATACGATTAACGGGATTCCACGTCTAGTTTCGTCTCATAGAATCGTGAAAGAAGTTTGCATGCTTGTAAATGGAACTATGTTAACAACCTTGGTGTTCATCGTTTCACTCTTATAAAGTTGTTGGAGAATAAGAGATCTTGATCTTTAGCACATAATCATACCAAAAAGGTTGATTTTTTTTGGCAACCCCATCTAACCCACGACGCCCGCATCACATTAGAGGTAAATCAAGTTCACCATGATGTGGCTAACTCGAGATACTTTCAAATTGCCTATCTTCTATGCGCCAACTTGAAGCCATTTTTATGTTTCTTCATGAAATATTGAGTATCGGCTAGGATTACTTTGAATATGGCCTCAGTGTAGTAAATACCATTGTGAATCGTCGCCAAAATCTTGTAAAATATCGTCAATGCCATTTGAGAATCATGTTATCCCCATTGCGGATAACATCACGGAATATCGTCATCCATTGTAACCATCTCGAACACAAGTCATCACGAATACGATATTGTGAACACCATTGTGGACTACGATTATTTATTTTTTGAAAAGAATTTTTTTGTGTTTATATGAGATAAAAAAGGACATTCTTTATATTAAAAAATTAAAAAAATAGTTATACAAAAGAGCACTCTAATAGTCTTGAAGTAATTTTAGTCATTAAGGGGCATTATTGAGCATTAACATCAAAATATTTCCTAATCCAAAATGGTATGGTGTACACGTAAAATTATAGATATTAGAGTTAAGTACATTTTTGGTCCTTGTGGTTTGGTGCGAGTTCACTTTTGGTCCAAAATTCAAAAAAGGTTCACTTTTGGTCCAAAAACATAGTTTCTGTCCACTTTTAGTCCAATCCCTTGAATTTGCACTAAAATTTTTGGACTAAAAGTGAACCGAAACTATGTCTTTTGGACCAAAAGTGTAACGAAACTATGTCTTTTGGACCAAAAGTGGACCGAAACTATGTGTTTTGGACCAAAACCAAACTTTTTTTTATTTTTGGACCAAAAGTGAGAAAATGCACCAAACCACAGGGACCAAAAATGTACTTAACTCTAGATATTATAAAGTGGTGTAAGAATTTCGTTCAAAACTCTTTTTAAAAACCAAATTGTAACAATATACTTCATTTGAAATTTTTATAAATCACATAATTATAAAATATTTCTTGCAAAAATATGGTGATAATCGGCAAGGCTAAAGACCACACGACTGGCCAAAAGATAACATGTGAAATATGTGAAAGGCAACGCTCACTTGAAGTCAGTGTCCATTCGCTTAAAGGGAACACGGCTATTTATTTGCAAAGTCCTCTCATTCGGACCAACTCAGCTACATATACGGTTTCGACATGGGTCCAAGCCCCTTTCTTATCACCACTTGGATGATAAGATATACATGATATCCATGACAAAAACAAAGTAAGTGACCACAACAACCCCTCCGATACCACCACCAACATATGTGGGTTTGATTCAATTAATGAAATTTTGATTTGCTCTTAAGTTTAAAAATAAAAAACGTGGAAATAACTAAATGAAGAAGATAAAGATGTGAGAAATGACCAAATTACCCTCAACAAACAATTTAGGGGTTCTAGATTTACAATATCCAAAGTTGATTAAGCATAATGAGTCATACATAAGTGTGTGCTCGACAAAGTATCGTGGACTTGTTAAATTTATACGCACACGCTTGCCCACTCCCACCCCTCCTTAATTTATCTTTGTTCCGTGCCACCTATAAACCCGAATTCTTATTCTTTTATGCATTTCTATCGGTGGTTGTGTCCCAGGCTTATCCGTGTTTAAGCTTTGTCTATCTTCCCACCTTCGTCTCAAACGTCCTCGCTTTTTTTCTTACCCCATTGATTGTAACTTGTACTTCTAACTGTCGACCGATTGTTCGCACGTGTCTAAACCATCACATACTTCCCTCTCTCAATTTGTCAGTGATAGATACTCCCAACTCAATCATGAATACATTATTGTTAGGGTGGCTAGTGTGGGGTTCCATCATATCCAAAAGTAAAGCTTAACCAAAGTGCCAAACGTCCCTTTTGTACTCCAAAATAGTAAAATCATTTAGGCATGTATTAGAGATGCTTTAGGGGAAGTTGACCCATGGTAAAGGTGTGGGGTTCTCTCGTGTCCAAAAGTTGGGGTTTAAGGTGGCTAGTGTGGGGTTCCCTCGTTTCCAAAAAGTTATGCTTAACCAAAGTGCCAAAACCCCCTTTTGTACTCCAAGATAGTAAAATCGTTTAGTGCATACATTAGAGATGCTTAGGCGAAAAGCGAAATTGACCGACGGTAAAGGTGTGGGGTTCCCTCGTATGCAAAAGTTAAAGCTTAACCAAAGTGCGCCTTTTTTTACTCCAAAATAGTAAAATCATTTAGTGCATACATTAGAGATGCTTTAGGCGAAGTTGACCGATGGTAAAGGTGTGAAATTGATAATACTAATATACGGACTTGTGAAATATTATTACAAAGTCTAGTACTGAAGGCTCTAGAAATGAAGATTTGGATAAGCAAGCAACATAGCTACCTAGTGACTAAAGGAAAATGATTTGCAATTGAATGCTTAAAGATATGCCTTATAACAAGATTAACACATGGCAAAATCAAATGTGAATGTTAAGAGAGAGAAAATGCATATAGCATATGTCGAATGAAAAAGTAACGTGAAGCAATTTATTACGTCGTGAGTCTTAAAATTATTGTCTCGTGACAATACAACACACAACACACAGTTTAAGAAAAGTGCAATGATTACTTATGCCACCAATAAGATCTCTAACTTTAAAAAGTTTTTTGATTGGTTGAATCTAGAAGTGGACAATAATTTTGGGACACCTCAAAATGGAAAGGAAATATTAAAAAAGTCTACTCCAACCCCTTTCCGGAGAAATTGGCGAATCGAAACCCTAACAATTCAAATGATCTTTATTCTTTGCATAATCGTTACAACTTGGTGTGTCTTAATTTTCTAATCAAGATTATCAACAATTTTGTACCCGTTTTATGCTTTGACTAGGGTTTCCATCGTTCTAATTTTTTTTTTGGGTCTCGATTTGCTTTTCTTCTCGTAAGATACAGTATTGATTCTGCGTTTGATTCATGTGTGGTTAGACTGTCGGATTGATTGGATACTTGGATACAAGGGTGTTTGTGGTGGTTTGTATGTAGCTTAGCATTGAGCGTGGGTTTTTAAGCTCGGGTGTGAGGCGTAAAACAAAAAAAGGGTAATGCGGTGAATTCGGGTAATGGAGCTCATCAGATTTCGCAAGATGTGTTAATGTGGTGAATGGTGAATTTGAGTGGATTCGTCTACAACGGCAAATGTTGGAGTTGGGAAATCGAATGATAGTTTGGGTGAAATTTCATGATGTCCCGTTGGTTGCTTACACATTGGATGGATTAAGCTTGATTGCCACGAAAATCGGTACCCCAATGATGTTAGACTCATATACGAACTTCATGTGTTTGGAATCTTGGGGGCGGAGCAGTTATGCAAGAGTTTTGATTGAAATTAATGCTTGTAATGATTTTAGTGATAATTCTTAACCTTGAAGGTATTGGATATACGAAAGAAATTACTCGTATTGAATACGAGTGGGAACCTCCTCGTTGTAATGCATGCTTGATATTTGGTCGCTCTCTTGATTGTCTAAAAGACGCTCTTAAACGAGTGGAGAATCGAATGGATAAAGGCAAGGGTCAGATTCCGGGGACTGATGATGAAGGTTTTATTGAAGTGAAACGTAAGAAATTAGGCGGTAATAATGGAGGTAACACGCTCAAATCGGTTTCGGTGAAGCCAAAAATTCAATATCCGCCTAAAGGTAAGCAATCGACTGCATGGACGCCTCCTCGTGCTGGTACGAATAAGGCTTCGACATCTGGGCACAATGAAGAGTCACCAAGCAATAAAGGTAATGATTTTTTTTCTATTAGTAACTCATTTGAGGCTCTAAATGTTGATAAATCCGATTATTGAGGAAGTTGCAACGGGTGGTAAGGTTACTACCTCTGGTACGCAAGAGGAGGGGCAATGTTATGTCCCTCTAGTAGAAAGGATTAATGTGCTTGAAAAATAGATTTTGGAGGGTAAACTTGCGTTGGTGGATGATGATGGGAAACCACCGGAAAATGTTGATTATCCGGATAATTCGGATAATGATGATGAGGTTGAACCTGTTCAAAATGAAACTGCAAGTTTTTTGGCATTAAAGGGAGTTCGACATGATAGAAAAGCCTGTGGGAACAATGGAGGGATACAACAGTGATGATGAATACGACCCTATGTGATAATTTCTATATCAAGGTCCGTGGTCGGAAGAAATAGATTAATTTTGATGTTTTTTGAGTCATTTGTAATCTAGTCATAAAATGTATCTTCCTTATGGAAGTAGTTTGCCTAGGTAACGGGCTGAGATGTGAGGCTCACCCTATTGAATCGTTTTTTGGAGTAATAAACTTACCTGGGAAACCCTTTACCAAAAAAAAAAAAACAATGAGAGCGAGGGAGTAATATATCGTTAGTAAAATGATTAATGGAATTCAAGTTATACAAACCTAAACTACAACTATATTATTTAGTACTCGCCCTTAGAAAGCTGGATTTTGAGTAAATTATAAAAAAAAATATACATCGAACAAAAATGCAAACTAAATAAAAGTTATGTACAAAACTGAGACACAGTTCTAATATATTCAACTTAATTTGGTCAGATACACAAGTTATATAATATCCCACCTAGTGCCAATATATACCGAGGATTTCAGAATGAATAAAGTACAAATATTAAAGAATGAGAAGTGGAAGATTAAGTTTTTCTTGGCTTGTTGTTTTCCTTTGATTTAGAAGCCCGTTGCTATTTATAGAAACTAATTCAATGGCTTCATTTATTATGCTAATATGGTTGAATATTATTTGTTTGTACTTTGTGGGGTTATTTGTGTCAAGAGTTACTGATGACCTGGTTGCTCTTTAGAGCAAAGGGTGTAGTGACACAAATTTACCTCTTCATTTAGGCCCCATCGCTGCCACCTCAGCGCCACCTCATTTCAACACAACACACAAAAATACCCCTTCACTCATGACATTTCTCTCTCCTCTTCATTTGGGCCCCACCCACTCACAATTTTATTTTCTTTTTCATTTTCCACACAAATTAAAATTCATTTCATTAAAATAAAATTACAAATACGGAAATAGAAAATACAATACGGAAATAGAAAATACAATACGGAAATAGAAATTCATGGTTGATGTAGTGCCCAGATATGCTCAATGAGACTCCGTTGAAGCCTTGAATGTGTTTGTTTATCTCGAAGTTCTTTTGCTTTCCTCTGACGGATTGCACATCGCTCGACCCATGTCCTTAATATATTTTGCTGTGGACAGATGTAAATTTCACCCGCTTCGGATATCGCATACCTTTGATTTTTCAAAATCATGTTATGCAATATGATGCACGTGTACATGATTCTTCGTAGCTTGTTCACAGTCCAAGCACGCGCCGGTTGAGCAATAATACGCCATCGTCCTTGTAGGACACCAAATGCCCTTTCAACATCTTTCCGGGCACTTTCCTGACGCCGTTTAAACACAACGTTTTTTTCATCGCGTGCAACAGTGAATGATTTGATTTGACAAACGTTGACCGTTGAGGGTAAATACCATCTGCAAGGTAGTACCCTTTATCAAATGGTTGCCCGTTTACAACATATGGTGCCACTGTCGTCGAACAATGGGGAATGATGCAGAACAGTAATATCATTATTGGCACCTGCAACCCCGAAAAATGCATGCCAAATCCACAAATCGTATGATGCAACAGCTTCTAGTATGATGGTTGGGTATTTTTTTATCACCTCTCCCATATTGGCCGTGCCATGATTTCGGACAATTAACCCATTCCCAATGCATACAATCAATGCTACCAAGCATTCCTGGGAACCCATGAATCCTATTATGTGCGGCGTGTAAGTTTTGAATATCATCTAATGTAGGTTTTCTTAAAAACTCGGGCTGATACAAATCGATAACGCACATACAAAAATAATCTAGACAATCGCGTGCGCAATGTGCCCTCATTTGCAAATACCCATCTAATGCATCCGGTGTTGTGCCGTACGCCAATTGGCGTATGGCGGATATGCATTTCATAATGACACTAAAACTTTTTAAACCCGTGCAATCATATCGAATAGTAAAAAACTGAAAATGCTTGGGTAGAGGATTAACAGTTTGAATGTAATTTTCAATACCTTGAACGATTTTCAAAAATAGTTCTCGGTTCATGCGATATCGTCTTCTAAAATACTCCGCCGGATATTTTGGGTGTGGACCAAAATAATCCGCCATTAAACGTTCTTCAGCGACATCACGTTCACGATTGATGTATCTACGCATTCGAACAGCTTCAACTTCATCTTGATCTTCGTTGTTAATCTCCATTATCATTTCGTACTCAGCTATGTCGTCGAGATCGGACGAATCGGATAAGCTTGAGTCACTCATTTTTATAAATTGTAGATTGAATGTATTTGTGTGTGTTTAAAATGAAAAAATATGGGATATATATAGATTTTTTTTTTTTAAACCGTTATGCAACGGATAGATTTTGGGAGTGGGTCCCATTTTCAAACGGCAATTGTGATTCGTTTTGTGGCGAAATGGTCGGCGAAGAGGGGAGGGGGGGTGTGGCGGCGAACCCCGGCGAGGCACGACGAAGTGCCACCTCAGCCGTGGCGAAGGCCCCTCGCCACTACACCCTTTGCTCTTATATCTTTATGTCTTCAAGTCGTCATGTATTTATTCGAGTCATTGATAGTTACTGAATTTTTAACATTTTTGACTGTGGATCATCCATCGTGGTAAGCTTCCTGTGAGGAATATCTGACGTTTAAGCAGAATGAGACTTGGGATTTATTTCAACACTTGTTAATAGAAGTATTCTGGTTTGTTTTAGTAGCGTACACCATGGTGCTCATTTCCTTTATAAATGCTCTCAGTTTGGTGCTTGAAATGGCTATATTCTGTACAACTATTAACGTGTTAGCTTTTGCTGAGACCTACAATTTCGTTATTTAAATAGGAATTTATTGTGCAGGTTCACAGCAACTGGGGATTGTCTGGAATAATATAACTCATAACTGGATGTTCCTGTTCGGGTGAGACATAATAGAAGAACTTGGTTGGACACAAATTCAGGGTACTGTTTATCAATGCACACTAATCAGACGAGCTCGTATTGGCTGCACCGTATGAAGAAGTTCCTTTGCATCTGATCACCCACTAAGGTATGTGAGAGTATTCTACAGTAAATATAAGATCATGACATTATAAGCATGCGTAAATATAGTCCGAAACATGTGTCTTAACTCTTTATGCACTTGCTTGCTCTCTCTTGTTATCTTTCTTCAGCCATCGTGATCTTCATTACTCTACTGAGTAATAATATATTGTGGCGGCAGATAAACTTCTACTTGGATGGGCAAATGAAGTATATTTAAACAGATCTGTTGAGAAATGTAAAAAATCTGGAGCTTATTTCTTCGGAGGTATATTTCCATTTCTGGTTGCTGTACCCTAGGAAGCGAATAGACAGTTTTAGCCCTTACCTTACACGGATGTATGACATAATCTCAGAAATTTAAAGCAACCTTTAATTTAAGGTGTTTAACTCAATATTGCTCTTTTGTGTCAGCTGTTAAGTAAAAAGTACAGTATAACCTTTTTTTGTGAAGATATGTAAGATGGAACTCAGACCTAAAAGCAACTTATTCGTAAGTTCTGTAACTTGGCAGCGAATAGTAGTTATGGATGGATTGTGTACTGTTAGATGAAAACCAAACAGGTATATGCTGTGGTGTCTGGCAATGTTGAGTCATTAGCAGAAATGTCACTGTTTCCCTTGTAGTTACATGGGATGGTTCAGTTCGGTATATGGATGAGTTCTCCAGTGAGTTCAAGGTCCTATCATTATTCTGCCAATCCTAAAAATCACCAGTAGAAATTTTTGCCAATGGCGAATGCTCAGAATGCGTTTTTTTGGGCAGTTTTTTTAATGTTTTTCTACGCGCTCAAATTGTAAAAATCATTAGATCCAGGTTTTTGACACTTCGTCATGGCAGTGGGGACTCATTGTCCAGTGACCCTATTTTGCTTGCAACAGTCACTTTTTTCTTCTAGCACTTGAAAAACACGTTACTAAAAGACAGTAACTTTGGGGTAAGCGTGTTTGAATCTCGACCGGGCATATTCATAAGCATATTCTATTTGCATATTTTGGGTATGTACATTCATTAGAATGGAACCCAGGCATTTGATTATAATCTGAGAACATCTAGCTTTTGCCAGGTGAACATGACAATCATGACCGCAAACTTCAAATCTCTTTTAGATTCGATGCTACTTAATCTTTTTGGCTGGTCTTTTTCTGGTGATATGATGGCCGAAGCTTGTTGGTCTCAGTCTGTCAGACTTACGGTATTGTTCTTGAGCTTGTATCTGCTGCAATGTTTGAAGAAGTCACGTTACATGGCCTTTGATGACTATCAAGGTACGTGAGAGTAACCTCCAGTTAATTTAAGATTATCATCATGTATGTATATATAGAAAGAAATATGCGTCTCTATGGTATTCTCACTTTCTCCAGACATGGTGTTTTTTCAGTAGTCAATTCTATGTATATATGTCTTCTTTTACATGTTATCATTCCCAAAGTGGTTATTGTTTATCGAACGTACTTATCGTTGTGCATAAACCATAACCACTTTGAGTCATTCTGCCGATCCTGAAAGTACTTTTGGATATACGTAAACCATAACCACTTAAGTCATTCTGCTGATCGTGGAACCATGTCTTTGGAAGCGAAACAGGTACATGTTGATTCATTCTGCCAAACCTGAAAACTGTCGGCCCAAAATTCATATTTTCCAGTTAAGTTATTATAATAGTTTTTCTATATTATGTGTTATACATTGTTTTTTTACCGTCTTATGGTGGCAAGGAGCTGATCTGGCACATTATTATGTTCAAAAATATTCTTTTTCTCCAATTGAAGCTCGAAATACGATGCGGCAACACAACCGAGGGGGGATGTTAACGGATCATGAACATTACTTATAGTATATCTTTTACTAAAGCTGTTTTTGTTCATATTCTTTTTTATCTCTAATAAAATTTCAATGTATAAAATTAACAGAAGTGTTGATTTGGTCATCAATCATCATGTGAGTCAATAATAGTTTTTTTGCATAATTCAAAAATTCGACACACATGACATCAACAAAAGTGACTTTGGACGTTTGGGTCATTGCAAAAGTAGTAGGTCCATCAAACATGCCCCCCATTCATATTTACCTTGGTAAAACTAGGGATGTTCGTTAAAAAATCGAACCGAGTTAAATATCTGGTTTTTAGTATGGTTTTGGCTATGAATCTAAAACGGAATTCATATTTTTTATATTTGTATATATAAAAAAGAGTATTAAATTTTTATCTTAGTATTAAAAAAAAACTTTTAAAGCTTGGAATATTTATTTATTTTTGCTAAAAATTTATACAATTAAATTTTGAAAAAATATAAATGATGTAATTAGCGTTATTCAAGTCTACCCGAAAATCAAATCGAATTTAAATTCGATTCGATTAGATATAATTTGAATTCCGTTCGGTTTTATAAAAAAATTTATAACCGAATTAACGGGAATAAAACGAACAACTCGGTAACCGAACCGATGAACGCCCTAGGTAAAAACACGAATAATGTCACTTTCTTAATTTTAATACTTGTTGGTGGCGGCTATTGGATTAAAGTTACAGAAATAATCCTTTAAGTAAAAATCATCTCATCTCGATTTACTTCATATCTTTATTTCTGTAATTTTAATCACACGACGAATCTTATGGTCTTAACAAACATGGTTCAATAGAATTGTAAGACTCTCGTAATGCATCGGTCGTCCTTGTGGTCGACCTTCAAGAAAAAGGACTCGGTGATCGAGTTGTGTGAGATGTTTGTGTGTGTGGGTGTTGATTTTGTAGAGTATATACTGGTGTCTTTGATGTCTTTATTACATTACGCTAATCTTGAAGTTGTTATAAGAAAAGAGTCGATAGTGATAGCCTAATATCTTACATGTATCTTCTATAAATGTATCCTAATCCTAATTAAAGTATAGAAATGACCCTATTGACGCATTTACACAAAAATGAAACTTTCCATGTTAGAAAAATTTTACAGCCTAGTTTAGGAGGTTTAACCAGAAGTAAAAAAAAAATGTGACAACTAAAATATAATACAGGGACGATTGTGTAATTTAGGAACACGTGTACTACAGAGTGATGAAGATACTATTTGTGGGCCCCACCCCCTCTCCTAGTCTTTATCCTTATCCATATCAATTTTCTTTATTTCCAATCCTATTTTTCTTATTCCACACTTCCTCATTGTTGACAAGTTTTGTTTCCTAGTGCCAAACAATGAGCCACGACCCCATACAAAAATTCCAATGTTTTAAAAATCGGTTTTTAAATTGACCCGGCCGAGTTATCGGATCACGGTTCAACCAGGTTTTCCGGCCAAAACCGGCTTCCGATCACTCGACCGATTTACGATTCAACCGGTTTAACCGGCCGGGTCAACCCGGGTTTTAAAACATTGGTAAATTCGACTTTGATGTTTGCTCTTCATATTTCATGAAATACAAATCTTTAGCAGTAAATCGAGATGAGATGATTTTTACTAAATTAAGTGGTTTATGTTATTTTGTTTTTTAATTATTTTGTTTATTATTTCCTTCGTCTTATTTTTGTTGTTCTCATTTGATTTTTTGAAGTTTTTTTTTCAACTTTGATCTTTAATATTTTTGTTTTTGTTATATAATACTTGATGCAAAATATATGAATGAATTGATTTTTAAATGTATTTTCATTGGTATATTTTCATAAAGTATTATATAACACAAACAAAAATATTAAAGATCAAAGTTGAAAAAGAAAAACTTCAAAAAGTCAAATGAGGACAATAAAAGTGAGACGGGGGTAGTAAAAAAGAAAGATGTTTATGAATCTTTTAATTAAGCGAGAATAAATGTCTTAAGCTCGTATTCATCTCAATTAAGAAGAAATAAGAGAAAAATAAACACATTTGGTTTTGAATATAAGAGTAGTGATATGTATGTCTAAAGAAAATCTGAAAATTTACTTGAAACATATTTAATTATATCATTAGTTGATGGGAGGTGATTTGCACACTCTTTGTTTTGATTGAGACACTAAAAAATATGATGACTTGACATTTATACCTTTAGATCACTTTTACTCGTATTAATTCTTACAAGGGCATAAATGTCAAGTTATCATATTTTTTAGTGTCCCAATCAAAATAAGGAGTGTGCAAATTACCTCTCTTAGTTTATGCATTTTACATATTTTTCTCTCTTAATCAAATTCATAAATAATGTGGTGAAGGCATGATCAAGCCTCACATCTTAAAAGCTATGAGAGTCATGGTGTTTTTAAAACGTGACCTGAATTGACACAAAATATCAAAATATTTATATTATATTTTATAGGTGCTACCATAAAGACCTCTCCTGGCCCACCGAAAGTAAATATGTTTTGTACTCTCTTCGTCCCAAATTAATAGTTTTTCTTTTCACATTTCAAATATAGTTGTGAGTAATGTAGCAAGTTTACCATATTCCCTTAATGATACTAGAAATTACAAATTTTATTCAAAGCTTTAATTAATTCCATAAGGGTAAAATTGTCATTCTGCAAAAAAGTAAGAGAGAGAATGCAGTAATGATTATGTTTTCTTACACGGTTTTTTTGTCGGGGGACAATTAATTTGGGACGGAGGGATTAATTTATATCTTTTTTGTCTCCAAATTTACAGTTCTACACAGTTTTTTTATCAGTTTATGTTCCGTACTTTTTGTCAGTTTAATGTTTTTGATTTGTTAAACTTTATAATTTTTATTCCGTATTTTCCGTTTTACAGTTTTATGCTATAAACAAAATAAAAAAAAAAAAAACCAAAAGGGTACAAATGATGTTTTAAAAAAAATATTTATATCTTATCCCATATATTATATATATACATATATATCGAGTTAAAAAAAATGTTTTACATAATAATTAAAGTTAAATAATTATTTTACCAAAAGGGTACAAATGATGTTTTAAAAAAAATATTTATATCTTATCCCATATATTATATATAGTGTTGTGTTATATTGAGAACCCATTTTAGGTGCAGAACTTTACAGAACTCTTAAAATGAATATGAGCCATTAGATGAGTATGATCAAAGGCTAAGATTAAAAGCGCCAAAAGTGTAAATTAACAAAAGATGAGGATTTTTTTCCAATTAAATAAAATGATAAAAGGGTATTACCGGCATTATGCATTAAATCATCTCTATCTCTTTCTATAAACCGTCCTCATTTAATATTTAGATCTGGAAAACTTATTTTTGCTATTAGTTTCTTTCCTACCCCAAAACATAGCCGCCCCACCCTGTCACCACCACAACCTATCATGATTCCGAGCAACCAACAACGGATCCACCATAACATAAACCACCTGATGTTTT